>JAGXJF010004197.1:0-258843 GCA_019208055.1 Stipa capillata
TTAGAACCCAGATCGTAGGGTGTGGGCAAGCTGTATCTAGACATCCCACTTGAGCCAGCTAATACCCAAAAAACACGCACTAGACACAAGCTGCGAACCCCCTTCCCCATAACACCATACAACGAGCTAGTACTAGCTATAAGGCCTATTACATGGAGGATTCGGCTCCAGGTATTGAGCCACATTGAAACCACCACGGAGAGTCTTCATTCGTTTCATCACCATTCCAATCTCGGCCTCTCCATCATCTTGAGTTCCACTTGAGTAAGCATTAGATCGAACCTTCCTCTCCCAGCTTCTGGACACAGACATTTCCACCTCGAGAGCATCCTGAACAATTTCTGCCAAAACAGCTGCATGCCAGACCAAGTTATCTTCTGAAATAGAGATCATTTCTCACTTTCAAAGCACCCACATTACTGCTGAAGAAAACATATTAGTCACTTGTGATTAGAGTTACTGACCCATAGAGAGGCGACATACTCAAAATTAGTACAATATGTTGACTTAGCATATCTCAAATTTCACCCCAAATAAGGTGAGAAATATGACACTCAACAGATGGCGAGTAGACTCTTTTTCAGCACATATTAAGCAAGAGTGGTCAGAAACATGTTGTCTTTTACTCAATTATCCCTGGTCAGCAACTTATTATGTGCCAACAGCCAGAGGAAGATGTGTACCCTGCGAGAATAGACATTTTCCACAGTGAAGGTATAAAAATAGGGACAACACCTCCAAAATTGATCACCGCATAAAGAGATTGCACAGTATAAATCCCAGAACTATGTAGTTTCCACAACAAAATATCTTCACAATCAACGAAGATGATGGATGATGCAATCTGTACCAACTCAAGCCAACTTGCAGTTGTCTGTCATCAAAGCATCTCCTAAATATAAGCTTTAGTTTTCTCCATCCCACACTTTCCTGTTATAAGGATAACAGATTTCTCATTTGCAAATGACATATCCCAATATTGGATAGCAAGGCTAGAGCCCCCGAACCAATGATCCTCCCAAATTTTATTGATTTAACCATCTCCAACTACCAATTGGTACCCATGCTTAGCAGCCCTACTCGCCCACATCACGGCCTGACTGTTTTACAATCAAACACATTCGAATTGTGGGTATCATATTTGAAGTCAGTAATCTGTCTCCACAGTTTGCGATGGTCCATATTGCATCCCTTAATCCAGGAGGCTAGTAGAGCTATGTTAAGGTCTCTAAGGTCAAGCACACCTAGTCCACTATATTCCTTCTGTTGACTAATCAAACCCCAATTTGCAAGGTGGTACTTCTGATGTCCTTCATAATTATCCACCAAACAGTATGCTATCTAAGAGTAAATATCATGAATTGCTCAAGCTGGAAATTTAATCACATAAAGGAGATAAGTAGGTATGCTTGCTAGACAGGACTTAAGAGGAATTTCTTTGGGTTATATTTGGGCGTTCTTCCTAGCTGCTCTTTATCTCCTCACCCTCTGTTCTTTGGGCGTTCCTGACGCTTGTACAGTCTTCTCTTCTTCCATTCCTTTATATTCTTTTGCTGTTCCTTGTTCTTTCGGACCCTGTATCGCCACCTATGGTTTTTTCTTCTTCTAATACAATATGGCAGACACTTCGGTGTGTGCTCGAGAAAAAAGAAAAAGAAGCACTAGTTTAGTTATCACCATAAGATAACATCTTCCTCTAACCTGCTACTCTCTTAATAACTTTATCCACAACAGGCTGAAGGTCCTCCTCCTTTAGCTTGTCAAAGTGAAGAGGTACTCCCAAATATTTCAGGGCAAAGGAGCTAATGCTACACCCCACAACCTGGGTTACTGCTTGCATATTTTCCTCTGGAACATTGATGGGAACTAAATCACACTTATGGAAATTAATCCTCGTACCAGAGAGTCCTTCAAACACAGAAAGAAACCATTTGAGGTTTGGGCAATGTCTATGTCATTTTTGCGAAAACAACAACGTATCATCGGCATACTGAAAAAAGTCAGAGAGTAGCCCAGGGATAAGACCATGTCCAGCTGCCTTGCTTAGCGTGCTAGCGAACACATCAGCAACTAGGTTGAAAGCTAGGGAGATAGAGGATCCCCTGTCTCAACCCTTTACCAGACTCAAAAAACCGACCTATCTTCTCCATTAATTCTAATACCTACAGAAACTTTGTAAAGGAGACGAAGAGGACTTCTATCTCTCATCTCATGATATGTTGGCCCTTCCGAATTTTACTTTTGCTGATTTTTAGATGATGTTGTGGACATAAAACATCCTTGTTAGTCAAAACTACTTGGCAAACTAACCGATGGCGAAATACCAGTTTTGAAAGCTAAAGAATAAGTTCTACACAATTTGGAGTAATAATAGGTTGAAGACCGGGACGTAGTTGAGGCACTCGAAATTTGTTCTCTCTGGTGCCTCATTTTGGGAGGGGACTCTGGTGACTCATTTGGAACGGAAGAAAACAAAGTGTTTTTTTTCAAGAAAAGCAAAAGGGGAAGAAAGACAAGAAAGCATGGTGGCTTCATCCGATCCTCTAGCTGGGCCGGCCCAACAAGAAGCCCGTCTTCGCAGCCCACGCGCGGCGCCGCACCATCCAGAAGCACCACTAAACCCTTCCCTTAAAACCCCTTTCCTTCCCGTCTCGCCGCCACGGCGCCGCTCCCCCTCTTCCCGCAGAATCCTGAATCCCTAAAACCCCTCCTCGCCCGCCGCCATGTCCTCCCGCCTCCGGCCGTCGCGTCCCCGTCCTCCGAGCTAAGCAAGTCCAAGAAGAGAGAGAGCAATCCAAGGACGCCGCCGCCGACCCGCCGTCGCTCGCGGAGGGCCGAGGCGAAGACCGACGGCTACATCATCAAGCCCCAGTCCCTGGTCCCGTCCCTCGACACCTCCACCTGGCCGCTCCTCCTGAAGAACTACGACCGCCTCAACGTCCGCACCGGCCACTACACCCCCTCCCCTCCGGCCACTCCCCGCTCAAGCGCCCCCTCGCCGCGTACCTCCGCTACGGCGTCATCAACCTCGACAAGCCCTCCAACCCCTCCTCCCATGAGGTGGTCGCCTGGATCAAGCGGACTCCTCCGCGTCGAGAAGACGGGCCACAGCGGCACCCTCGACCCCAAGGTCACCGGCAACCTCATCGTCTGCGTCGACCGCGCCACCCGCCTCGTAAAGTCCCAGCAGGGCGCCGGCAAGGAGTACGTCTGCATCGCCCCGCTTCCACGCCGCCGTGCCCGACACCGCCCCGCGTCGCCCGCGCGCTCGAGGCGCTCACCGGTGCCGTCTTCCAGCGCCCGCCGCTCATCTCCGCCGTCAAGCGCCAGCTCAGGTGCGGACCATCTACGAGAGCAAGCTCCTGGAGCACGACCCCGAGCGCCACCTCGCCGTGTTCTGGATCTCCTGCGAGGCGGGGACCTACGTCCGGACGCTCTGCGTGCACCTTGGGCTGCTCCTCGGAGTCGGCGCGCATATGCAGGAGCTGCGCCGTGTCCGGTCGGGGATTCTCGGAGAGCAGGACAACATGGTGACCATGCACGATGTGATGGATTCGATGTGGGCGCTTGACAACCACAAGACGAGTCGTACATCAGGCGTGTGGTGATGCCTCTTGAGGTAATCCTTACTAGCTACAAGAGGCTTGTCGTGAAGGACTCTGCTGTTAATGCTATCTGCTATGGTGCTAAGCTTATGATCCCTGGGTTGCTCCGGTTTGAGAATGACATTGATGTTGGGGAGGAGGTGGTTCTGATGACTACCAAGGGGGAGGCGATTGCCATTGGTATCGCTGAGATGCCCACTGCCGTAATGGCAACTTGCGACCATGGTGCAGTGGCGAAGATCAAGAGGGTGGTGATGGACAGGGACACATACCCAAGGAAGTGGGGACTTGGCCCAGTGGCACTCAAGAAGAAAAAGATGATTGCTGAGGGCCTCCTTGATAAGCATGGCAAGCCAACTGAGAAGACCCCAGCTGAGTGGCTTCGGAATGTGGTGCTTCCTACTGGTGGCGATGCAGTGATTGCAAGCATTGCAGCTGCTCCTGAGCCAGAGAAGGTGAAGGTGGAACAAGATGCGGTCGCAAGTGGGGAGGTCAAGGAGAAGAAAAAGAAGAAGGATGGGGAGGATGATGGTGCTGATGAAGGGCACAAGAGGAAGATTGATGAGGATGATGTGTCTGCTTCTACGCCTGCAAAGAAGGTCAAGGTGGAGGAGGTCACCGAGGCAGTGGCAGGGGAGAAGAGTGAGAAGAAGAAGAAGAAAAAGAAAGATAAGGGAGAACCAGGATCAGCTGATGTGGAGGAAGTGAAGAGAAGAAGGGTGACCTGTCTGATGAGGAGAAGGGTGGCAGCGAGAAGAAAAAGAAAAAGAAGAAGAGCAAGGAAGGGGGTGATGTTGTCGATCAGAGAGTGCAAAAGCTGAGAAAAGTGAGAAGAAAAAGGAGAAGAAAAGAAGAAAAACCAAGACGCGGAGGAGCACAATAGGTAGAGCTATAGTTTACGGTGGCTGGTTGTGTTATTTGTTTGCAGTTATGGGGGAGTTTGAACTCCCTTTCTTACTAGCTCTGTACCCCTTGCAACCGTTTATGGTTTTAAAGCCCTACGTACTGTCTTTAGATTACTGCCATTCTACTGAAATGCTATGGTTAGTAGAGAGATTTTTCATTAAATCTCTTGGACAATGAGGCCTGTATTGCTGTATGTTATATCAGCTAATGCTATGAATTTTGTTCTCATCCCATGTTAGTAGTCCACTGTACTGAAATTCGGCGTTGCCAATCTTATCAGCCTGCCGTTTGCTCTGATATTCTTGTGCTTTAAGTAAAATTTTGTAGTTAGTTGTAATGTTTCCACCACACTAAGAATTTAGCTTCTGATACACTGACGCTTGTCTTGTGAGAACATGGTGTACTTCCACATTGCTATACATGCTTAAAATCACCCATTAGTCTATGATTTTGACAGATGCATAGTTTTTTGGTCCAAAATTGTTGTGTACTGGAAGCCTTAATTCTTAGCTGACATGATTACCTTATATGCTATTCGCTGGGTACCATTTTGTATTAAACCTGTCAATTCCATTGAAATTTGATACTCACTTGTTTCGGAGAAGCTTTGTGTTCCTCATGGGACCCTCACGGCATGGTCCGTTTGTTGCATATTGACTTGTGCTGAGTAGTTGATGTCCTTGCGCGGTAGTTCCCTTGCCAACGAGCTGCTTTGCTACAACACTAGTTCTAATTGAGTAGTTGTTATCTTCAGCGCGTAAATATCTGCATATATGGAAGTGATAAACGCATGCAAATTTTGTGATACCGATACAGTTGCTTAGCAATCGATGCCTATTGGTGTTCCAGTTGGTTGATGTTTAGAAAGGCGAAACCCCTCCCCAAGATAATATGGATTTGGTGACTCTGTTGAGAACTGCAGTGGCAAGTCGAATAAATCTGCAGCAATTTGGCTGCTTTTGATTTTATCAATTTACCAAGGTGTTGGTTACTACCTGGTGGTGTCTGGTTGGTGTGCAGTGTTCTTCTTCTACTGCAACCTGGTAACTTTTCCTCCGTCGCCGCTCCTGGTCACGTGCCATGTACTCGGCCAATCACTTCTTCAGCTGCTGCCATGCCGGCCTGCCGTGGCAAAGTCCATAGCAGCAAACTGGAGATCTGCGAAGTTGTCGTGGCCCGTCTATCTTCAATTCTTCTCACGGAACTCAAGCACAAGATTGAGCACGAGCAGGCCGGCCCATACTGCTCACGGAAGGAGGAATCACAAGAAACCGGAACCGGCGTATAGGCCCATTTTCCAATCTGAATCGATCGAACAGTTTTCTATAAATAAAGAAAAATCTGCGTTCGAAATGGGACCTGTGCGCTGGCGAAAAGAACAGCTCCAAATCTGGAGAACAGTCGGCACGAACGGTACCGGGTCAAGCTGGCAAACGAAACGAGGGTGATGGTCCAATGAAAGGCATGTTGTTGAGGAGTTGTTCAAGCTACGCATGCGTGATAGCCGTTGAGCCATGTTTGATGACGATGGGTGATGTTCTTTTTTTCTTTTGACAGGATGACGGTGATGATCTTAATTGCCTCTCAAATCCACCAAATGTACGATCCATGCTCAGAGTGGTCCTAACCAGTTTGACAAAATTGCAAAGCCACTCGATACAAATAAAATGGATCGAAAACAGCAGGCAGGTTGGTGACTGGTGGGTGGTTGCATGTCACAAGCCATGATAATTGGTAGCCAGTCAGATCAGATTCCAGCTGTCAAAAAAAGAAAGAAAAAACACTCGACCTATACAAGTAACTCCTATTCGAGCTGCGCTCGTACACAAGAGTTCAATTTTCCCCTTGCCTTCTGTCACTGACTCACTGCTGATATTTACACCGCTCGTACATAGGCACATAGCACATGTACTGTACACTGTGCGTTTTGTGAGGACGTATAAGTTGTCAGCATCGACGTCTCTTCAAACGAAGGAAAGATAAAAAAAACTATAACAGTGAGAGGATTGACACCAACAAAGAAGAGAGATCGACAGTGACTACCCTGTCGCTCCAACGTGACAAACGCCCATGGATTTTAATGTCATTTGCCGTTCCGGGACCGGTGATCCGATTGATCGGTCACATCCGTTCGAAATTTGAAGCCCTCCATCACGGGAGACTCACCAAACAATCCCCAAGTCAAGAAATACTACACAAATTTGCCACTCAAGAAATACTACACAAATTTGCCACTCAAGAACTAATAACCCAATGAAATTTGGCCACTAACAAGTAGCAATCAATTGATTAATTAATCGAAGTACAGGGACGGAAATGTGCAGAGGAACTGGATGATACAATGGAGAAGGTAACCTCCGAATCCCAGCGAGAGGGACGAGTACAGGAACAGGTGGAAACAGTCGTACCAGAAGAGGAAGCAAAGAACAAACACCAAACAGATGTACAGCACACACACCACGGTGAGCACCATGCATCCGGCCCAAAGAAAGAACTAAGAATCACATCTCAAATTAACAGCTCACACCAGGCACAAAGCAAGAACACCATCACCTGCCACAAACAAAACAAAGCAAGCAAAGATCAGTTAGTTAGTTGCTCCGCAACCTCAAGGGATTCTAACCAAACTGCTAAACAGGAAGCAAGACGTTTGTTTGTTGGATATGTAAAATTCATTTGCTTGGAAGATGCATCTTCGTTAATAGGGTTATCCTAAGTTCCACAGAAGGCTAGAAGAACATGAATATTTTATTCTCTGAAAAGAATCTGCAAGCAGATTTAAAGCAAACGAGCAGTTGGGCTGAGATGCTGATCCCAGCTGCTTCAGAACCGTCAGTAAAATTTCGAACGCACTCTTTCCTTCCTAGTTTAATTCGTCACAGAACACTTCTGATGATCAAGTTCCTGAAGGTGCATGCATGCATACCTCGAGGGAGGTTGTCCTCCTACTTGGTGATGACCCAGACGGCGTAGATGATGCCGGGGAGGTAGCCGAAGAAGGTGAGGAGCAAGCAGATCCAGAACTCAATCTGCAAGTTCAATTCAAGCAACATAAACAATTAACCACTAATCCTTTGTCCCTTCTCGAAGCTCGAACACATCATCATACACGCATGCACCTTCTGCAAAGCAAAGCAGCAACTACAAGCTTACCCCGCAGCCGAACTTGAAGAAGACGCCGAGCGGCGGCAGGATGATGGCGAGAATGATGTCGATGCAGGTCGCCGTGCCGTCGTCTGCCATGTCTTCTCTCAAAATCCACGGAAAATACGAAGCCAAAGGGGATGGAACAGAGAGGCAGTAGCAGTGATGGTGCTGTAGTGACAAGACGGATGTGAGCTTACTTTATAAAGACGAGGAGAGGCGAGATCACGTGCGCGGCTCGTGCGGCGATGCGATGCGCCTCGCTGTTCGGCTCCAGCGGCCGCGGCTCGGATCCGACGTCCCATTTAAGCCGGCTTTTCTTTGCTTCGGAGAAGAAAAAGGACCCGGCTTTAGTTGGTTTTGTTCAGTTTGCGTGCCGGCTTTTCTGCATGCATGCATGCACGCGCACGCTCGTGTTGTTCAGAAATTTCGCTCGCTTGAGGGTTTCTTGCTTAACGTTGAAGGCTAGGACCGAATAATTCAGCTCACAATCACCGTGTTCCGAACAATCTCGGATAAGTTCAGTGACATTTTTTAGCTGCTGTTGTTTGCTGTTTTCTTTTCATTTTGTATTCAGGTTTTGAGAGCTACGTGGGAGCAGATCCACCGTATCCTGGATGGCGTTCCAGGGCTGCAGAGCCGTTGCCTGGGGAAAGTCGAGCTCCGCTGCAATAAGTTTTCACAGAGAAAAGAACTTCGTTGCAAATTTGCAATCCACCTCAGGATAAGGCAGTTGGGAGCTCTTCCAAACATTGACACGGGGAAAGAATGGGCATCGATGGAGAAACAACAGTAGTATATCGATCCTTCTCAGTTCACCTTTTAACAGAACGAGTTGTCATGATAGCAACATCTAACTGGTCACACAAGCTCTCATTACGCTGCAGAGCACATACATCGATCTGGGGTGGTTATACCTGCACGATTTTTTGGCTTAAATTTTGTGGGAACAAGAACACTCTTTTGGACTGATGGGACATTATTCCGTGTTTAGTGCGATCACGTAGGGTCCATGGGCACTAGAATGGTCTGTATCTCGATCAATCATGCATGAAACTACGCTTGATTAAAAGAGGGTTGCTACCAAAATGGAGGCTCCTCCGACCCTACCTATCCTCTTTAACGCCTTTCTTCTAGCGAATCATGACGGGTCAGCTAAACTTGCATTGTGAAAGAAGGTTAAGGAATCGAAAACCGAGCTTTTATTCCATAGCATGTTCTTGGGGATCCAGAGGACGGTTGGACGGTTGGAATAAGAACTAAAGTAAAATGCACACCTGGAAGATCACTTTCCTGCCATTTGTTAATGCGTTTACATGTTCTCTGACTCGAAGTCTAACGTGTCAGGATTAAAGAGTGTTGCTTTTATCGGTATCCTTCTACTATATTTTTGTTGGTACGGTTGACCTTCAGATCACTACCAGAATTTGTTACTTTACCGAGTGTCAGTGATATTCCCGAGTGTTTTTTGTCGGACACTCGGGATAATCAGAAAAAATCCCGAGTGTAGATGTTTACACTCGGTAAATATAACACACACTCGGTAAAGTTATAGTTTCCCGAGTGTTTATATCGAGACACTCGGTAAAGAGCCACTGCACTCAGGAAACAATTTGGCGGGACAATTTTTGGCACAGCGCGCGCCTCCTTAATCCCCGAATCCCCTAAGTCGCAGACCAATTCCCAAATCATAACCCGCACTCTACCGCCACCATGGCCGCCCTTGCCGATGCGCCTCCATCACCGGCCGCCTCCTCACCCGGCCGTGCTCCCGGTTGCCGTCTCCTTGGTGCTGCTCTACCTGGCCACCCCCCCGGTCATCACCTCTCCGGCCCGACCGCTTGGCCCCGCCGCCCTTGCGCGCCTCGGTCGACTCGGCCGCCGCCCGGGACGGCCGCGGCCGGCGTCGCAGCTCCTTCACCGGGGCTCCGCCGGTCCGCCTCCCGCCGGTGGCGAGCCGGGGCCCCCATGCCGTCGGCCTTACTCCAGGTAAGTATCCCCTTTTCCCCAATTTTCCCCCTTTACTTGAATCCCTAATTCTTAGGGTTCTTGCTCTAAATCATTTCGGTTTCCTCTCCCCCGGTAAGTCTTTCCCAACTTCTCCTCAAATCCCTAATTGTTTTAGAGTTTTCTTTTAATCTGGCCCGGTTGATGCTTGGTTGTCCGATTTACTCTGATTATTGTGTACTGATTACTTAAATTATTAGTGGCACCAATTTGCTATGGTTATGTGCTCATGCGTATCAGTTTACAAGGTTGATGATCATACTGTATATGCGAATTTATATTTGTGTAACTGTTCTTCTAACTATACTGTAATAACTGAGGATATCCTTTTTGAATTGTATGAGAGGCAAAGTTTGTATTGCAACCAGTTCTTTTTTGTACTTCATTGCAATTCCTCAATGAAGTAATCACTGCATTAACTCAAAATTCAGGGTCTTCTACTATTCGTGAGGTCATAACGGGGGTGATTCATAGATTATGCAATGAAGTGGATCAAAAAGAGTTGGCATTGATCTATACTTGTTTATTTGAAGAAATCAACAGCTGTATTAAGAATGACTGCTTGAGTTCGTTGGTAGTTTTCATTACAGTATCTGTCTGTAATTTTCCTCTCTTTTTCAGATAAGGTTAACATGCTTGAACTTGTTGAGCTTCTGGTCAGTATCTTGCCTGGTAGTAGCATAGGAGAAGCTACTTCATCTGAGGTTCTTGGAAGTATTTTGGACTTCCTTCTTTGTGTTCTGGATATTCCAGTCATTTCTGGCAATTTATCCATCGTATATGCTCCAGTATTTAAACTAACCAATTTGAGGTAAATTTTCTTGCCTGATAGTGACTGATCACCTGTATGACTCTGGTTATTTACAAATGGTACCAATCTAGCACCTCTTGTCATTTTGACTCTGATGTTTTCAGTGTGGTTGTATTTATAAGAAACTATTGACGAAAGGCCCGCACATTATACAAGCTTTTGAAAGTCAGATATTGAGGTATGCGCTAGTAGAGTGAAATATTATTCAAATCTGTGTTATTCTAACTTCTTCTTTTTTGCACTCATCTTCAAGACTTCCAAGACTTCAACCGTACTTTAATTATCTTGTTGCAGATATTAGAGTCGTGTGAAAAAATGTTGTTGCTCATCCAAAGAACCAACAGAGAAGTAGTAGATCAATTAGACAATAGACAAGTTGAAACCTCCTTTGTTTTATTACTGTATGCAGGACAAGGAGCGAGAGGAGACAGTAGTAGCTAAGATTGTACTGGTAAAAGCTCTCAAGTAGCCTCTTATCTCCCTCCCAAGTTTTATTTCACTTGTGCTACTGTCATGCCATTCTTCGATCAGAATAAGCTAGAAAGAGCAGGTCTTAGCTCCTCTCTGATTTCTATTATAAGTATGTCAGTTATTTGACTGAAAGAGCAGGTGTTTTACTTCTGCACCTAAGCATGTGTATATAAATATTGATTATTAGACTGAAGAACAGCTGCTACACCTGATTATGGTTGTTGTTCATATCCTGATTCTTTGCTATGCTATCATGATGTTTAGCATTTTAAAGAAGATTAATAAGAATGGATACTACTACTTGATTGCATTGATTTATGCAGCTATTGGTTACTACTCTTTATGTACATTAGCTCATTCAAGTTGAGGGTACAGATGCTATACATATTTCAATTTATTCTCTGGTAAGAACAGATTCTTACACTAGTTGTCTTACCTCATTCTATGATAAATTTGATTCGAGAAAGGGTCTGGTAATTGATACAGTGATCTGAGGTAGACTTATTTTTGCTTTGCAAGCTTTGTGCTATCTACTCTTTATGTTAACTCATTGAATTAATACAAGTTATCTCTATTCTTTGCAGCTCAGCATCAGGTGTAGATGATCAAAAGGTTAATCGATGTATCGGTTGTTTAAGTACTGTCTATGGCTGCGAACTATTGGATTGTCAAACATATGGGTTAACTTCTGTATGTGTAACTCTTGAATTGTGGTACCTCCACCAACTCTAGGCTTGAATGGAATGCTATTTAGGAGATTTTTATGTATTTTGCTTCTGTATTTGTGAACCTTTGGATTGTGCTGCCATTGGATGTGGTTTTGAACATATATTCACTGAATGTGCTTCTGTATATATATGTGCTGCTGTTATAATATATTGTGTCGCGGCTGCTTTTTTTTTGGCCAGTCAACTATCTTTCCCGAGTGTCACACAATATTTCCCGAGTGTCTAAACACTCGGGAAACTTTCCGTTTCCGTTTCAGCCAACCGTTGTTGTATTTATGTCCCGTGTGCCAGATATGTACCGAGTGTCTATTATCACACTCGGGAAAGTAAATTTCCCGAAGGTTTATTATCAAGCACTCGGGAAACCACTATTTTTCCCGACTTTTTTGTGCCGAGTGTTTTACCCCGAGTGTTCACCTTCGGGAAAGAGTTTCCCGAGTGTTTTGTGCTCTTTCCCGAGTGTCCGTGACACTCGGGAAAATAACAGATTCTGGTAGTGGATCTCATGTGTTTACAGGTAGTTCTTAGCTAGTTTAGCTTGGACAGTATATTAGACCAGATGCTACGACTACCAGCACAACTCAGACCAGATGCTACGACCAGAACATACCATTAAAATTTTCCAGACACAGTAACAGAAGAGATTTACAAAAATTGGAAATTAGCTAGATAGTAGCACATAGACATGCAGCATTAAACTACCAATCCGCCTTGTCAGTTGTTAGGCAGCGTAGGGTCAAATCAACATGATATCGAATGGAGCTAGTAAGATAGGAGTACACAACTTGCCTGATAATTAAATACCAGAGTGGTTTCTGGACATGTGGATACCATGCACACCATGCCATTGCCCATGAATGGGGCCAGATCCCTCCTGCTGAAATTGCGCTCCCCAACACCACTGTGCCGCGGAAGCAATACCCTACCAAATTATGAACCAATGAATCATCAGATCGAGCAAACATCCAAACCTGTCTCTTGCAGCAACTCCTACCCCTGATTGGTGATCGGACAGCAAAGCAATTCATGAGCATGGATTCAAACAGTGTCGGTGGCTGCAGCATGAAGAGAGGGCGTGGGTCGGCACCTCATTCTCGGGAGCGTCCTTATCTGCCCACATGGAGGCCGGGAGTGCCATTGAAGCTTCAATCTCCAAAGCCTTGCACAGTAGTATAAGCATCTGGCAATTTTTAATAGATAAACAATGCTAATCAGTCTATTAACTAGGTTTTTTTTTGGTGAAAGCTTTGAATAGCAAAATGTGTAGAGCAAGACTCCAGATGTGGCTTTCATTGCTTGCTCCGGTATCTGATGGCCACCACTGTAACGGCTACCTGAAGCTGTGGGCGGTTAACTGGCTAAGTGTAGCAACATGTGATTGTGATCTAATTGTAGTTCTAGGATGCAGGAGAATTAAATTGGATCATGTATTTAGAAAATGAAAACTTCAGATTCTGTGGCAAAAGATGGTTACGTTGCAGGATGGCAAGTGGTCCAAATCACACCGGCCATTGGAACTTTCACAGATTTGGTGTCGCCAATCTGTCCATCTTACACCACAAGAAAGTAAACAAACCAAGGGTAAGAAACCAGTAATCGTGGAAAAGCATAGTGAAATCATAGCCATAGTGCTTCTGTGCTCGTCTCTCCTTATTAGTCCTTTACAGATGTCTCTAGTTGATTAATCGGGGATTTTCAAGAAGAGATGAAAGTCACATAAGCTCTTCTTAAACAGGGGCGCCATAAAATTCTCCCGAAACCAGTAGTATCGTAATAGCAATAATCAAATAACGATGTTTCTCCTTTCAAAAGAAAGTGGTGATAAGAAGCATGCCAAACCGGAAGTACTCGAAGCATCGGTATGCATCACCACCTTAATGAACATAAAGTCAGCAAGTGAGCAGCTTCCTATCCCGTCGATTCTAGGACAGATCCGATACAACAACAGCTGTAATAATGTACACCGTGCTGTTGTCCTTTGCACATACTTTCGGATAACAGCAACAGTTAGCAGGATAGGCAGGGCATCCACTATCTGATGTAGACATGTATTGAGCCCACTCTTTTATATAGGCTCAACACTTCCACTGATATATTGTCCTTGTGTATTCATACGATGATCAGCAGTGACATCCGGATGCTTTACTGAATCTACTTTTAAAGCTCTTCCTGCCTTTGGCATAATTATGGAGACATTGTCCTTGTATATAATGGCAACAGGTGAATAGACTTAGGGGGTGTTTGGTTGGGCTGTGGCTTATTTAAAAGCAGCTGTCGGCTGTCTGCTGTGAGAAAGCTGCTGCCGGCTGTCTGCTATGGGAAAGTTAAGTTTCGGTTATTTTGTTTGAATGAAAAATATGGATAATTAGTTATTAATTAAAGGAGCAGTCTCAGCACAGCATCCCCAAAAGCCAAGAAAGCACCTCAAAAGGTGTTTTTCTTTTATACATTAGTTTTAGCTTATAAGTAGAAAAAACAGCTTTTAGATATTTGGTATTTGGTTGGGTTTTTGGCTTATAAGTAGAAAAAACCATAACAAAAGCCCAACCAAACACCCCCTTAAGCATGAGGCAAAAGGCTTTGTAGCATGCTGAACCTAGTGTGGAGAAAGACTGCATTTAGATGCCTGGCCTAGCTGTTTGCGGTGAACAAGCTCACAAATCCTGCCAATTGATATTTTACAGGATCATTGTAATTTTCAAACAGTGGTTATCGGAAGGAATTCCAATTTTACCATTTAAAAATTCCAATACGCATAACTCCACATTCCCTTTGCAAATCAATGATTTGGAGATCGAACAATCTCTATAAGAAATAATATTACTTTGGACATTGCACAAAAGAGCTTCAGACTAGTAGACTGCGATCGCCTGCAACACTAGTATTAAACCAAGAAGTGTGACTGTGCTGGAATCCTGGAAATTACCTTAGTGCAAAAGAGCCATTTTTTCCATGATGAATGGCCGATCATGTCATCAGTTGTGCACAGTTGTAACATATGTATTTGGTGAGTCATCAAAATAAATTCCTGTTACCAAGGAAAATCTGCATTAGAACAGATTAAGCTGCTAATGGAGCAATGAGGTATAAAGGAAGCAATCCAGAAAGTGAGATCAAAACAAGTTTGATGTTGCCTACAAAATGAATACATACAGAGTTAAGAGTTATATGAAGCCTGATGATAGTCAAACAGAATGAAATGTGAACACGTGACTTTAAACAAATTAGCACAGCCCTTTTTAGTTAACAATAATAATTAGATTATAAGTAGCAAAAGGAGCACAAGTCTGCAGGTATGGGCACATGGTAAGGAAACAAGAAAAATGTAAACCCCTCAGCACATAACTCCAACCAAAAGTACAATGCACTAATTCACTAAATATTATCTGGTACGCACTTTACTCACCGATATCCACAGATATGGAATTGTTTCCTAGAGAAAATCTTATAAGAGCGTGTTGAAGACAGTTGCTATTTCTCTGGCATAAGCTCTCCCAGGATTATGACATGAATTCTCAAGCAGCTAGGGAGGCTAGCCATTGGCCGTTCACACCAGCAGTTTAACACTTTAACTTCCCTTATATGCCATGATATGATAATGTAACCATAAGGTGTTTCCAGAGTTCTGAATCTTGGCATAACAAATGGCAGCCTGACATTTTTGGAGTGCCTGTTTAGTTGCATGTTCCATCAAACCATGAATGACTCTTTTGTTTTAGCAAAACACTTATGGCCTGATCATCTCAAACCATACTGTGTCCTGTTTTATTCTTCAAACTCCTCTCTTTTATCATAGTTCTTATCCTTGTCACATCAGACCACATTCCAGCATCAGCATAGATATTAGACAGCAGAATATGATAGCCAGGGTCACTGGGATTTTGTTCAAATATTCTTTTTGCAACTAGCTCAGCAATCTCCATTCTATTATGCACTCTGCATGCTCCCAAGAGGCATCCAAGAACAATTTCTGTCTCCTCTCCCAAATGTGAAATGAATTTCCAAGCATCATCAAGTTTCCCAGATCTGCTGTAAAGATCAACAACACATGAGAAGTGCTCCTTATCTGGGGAAATATTGTAGTCTTTTAACATGGAATCATAGAAGTGCAAGCCCTTGTCAATAAAGCCTGCATGGCTATAGCAAGATAATAGAGCCACAAAAGCCACTTTGTCAGGAGCAATTCCATCTCTCCTCATTAGATCAAAAAACATTATTGCCTCATATTCATGGCCATGCTTCCCAAAAGAAGAAATCAATGTGTTATATGTAGCAGTATTTCGCTCTGTCATCAGTTGAAAATTCTCTTTGACCTTTTCTAGGCAACAAAATTTGCAGTACATATCTATAAGTGCGTTACTAACTGAGCAGACTAAACTCATGTAATGCCTAACGACATAAGCATGTAGTTCCATACCCTGGATGAGCCTGGAATGGTGATTGCAAACTGGAATAACTGAAACAACAGTCACATGATCAGGCTTAAATCCCACTTTCTGCAGTGCCCTAAATGCACACAGTGCAGAATCTGTATCCCCATTCACAGCATATCTCGCAACCATCGAATTCCATATGACTAAATCTCTCTTTGCAATGAGCTCACATACAGTTTCTGCCTCCCTTATGTATCCTTGCCTACTGTAGAAGTCTATAAATGCACTCCCTAGAAACCTGCTCTGGTCAAGTCCATTTCTGAAGGAGAAGCCATGAATTTCTTTTCCATGCCTGAATAACTTCATCTCAGAAAGGCTAGGAAGTATGCTCGTGATGGTAGTAGAATTTGGTTTTAACCCTGAAGAAACCATTTCAGTAAACAAACTGGACTCACATGATACATCCCATTTTGCGAATACCCTGCAATTAAGGTACTCCAAGAGACCACATCCTTGAAACTGATAGAACAAAACAGATAATCAGCCATCTCCAGACAACCGCATTTGCAGTACATGTCAACCAAAGCATTAGAAACACAGATATCATCACCAACTCCACATCTTACTGCACATCCATGCAATGCCATTCCAGCCCTCAACTCTTTCACCCTACCACATGCTGGAATAACAGTCGCGACAATCACCGAATCTACCCAGAACCCTTCCGATCTCATCTGACTGAACAAATGCCTCGCCTCGAGCCAATCCCCTGCCTGCACGGTCCCTCCAATCATCGCAGTCCATGCTGCCAAATCCCTCTCCGGCATGCTCTCAAACACACCTCACCTAAGCATCCACACTTGGCAAACATGTCCACGAGCGCGCACTGCACAAACACATTGGGCGTCGCATCACCACGGGCAACATCTGCCTCCACATTCTCTCTTACCATCCTCCCCTGCTCAACCGCTCCCAGCGCGGCGCACGCCTTGATGACAGGCGGGTACGTGAAGCCATCCGCTGCGACCGAGCCATCCCCGACCATCGCCCAGTACATCTCCAGCGCCTCCGAGAACCAGCCGGCGTCGACGAGGCCCTTGATCGCAGCGTTCCACGCGAAGGAGTTCCTCCTAGGCATTCCGTCGAGCACTCGCAGCGCATGCCCGATCTCCCCCAGCCTAGCGTACACGCGCACCAGCTGCGCGGCGAGGACCGTGCCCCCGCGGTGGCCACCGACAAGCAGCGCGGCGTGCAGCTGCCGGGCCTCCGTGAGGGCCGGGCCCGACCGCAGGCGGAGGAGCAGCGAGGCGTGGGAGACGGGGGAGGCGGCTGCGTGGCAGACGCGGCGAGGGGCCTCGGAAGCGGGAGACGCCGTCGCTGGCGAGGCCAGAGGAGGGAGCCGTGGCCTCGGTTTGAGCCTGTGTCTGACACCGGAGAAGAGCATCTACGCGAGCCTTCGACGCCGCGTGGTCTTATCTCAGTTAAGAGGCGAATTGTTTCATCAGGCGAGGAACCTGACGAGCGACAGCCTCGTAACCTTTCGTTTCATGTCTGCTCTGAACCTGAACTCAAGCGGCATGCTGAGACGAAGTTAAACGAAATATTTCGCCATCACCTGATCACCGTCTTAATTATTAAACAGCCACTCTAGTTGTTAATTTATTCATGACGAACTCGCAACAAGACGTGAATCTTGTTGCTCAGCCATGTACAACTCTGTGTTTAGGATGACTTGCTAATGGCATAGCACATGCAAGTTACACATCGTCGAGGCTTCTGACCATCATCGGGAGCCCGTGCTTGGGCCGCAACGTGATCACGTCGGTCGGCGCGTGGACGTACCCCGGGGAGAGCGACAGTGCGAACCTCCGGAGGATCATGGCGACGGCAGCCCTAGCCTCGATCATCGCGAAGTTCTGCCCGATGCACGACCTCGGGCCCGTGGAGAAGGACAGCAGCGCACTGAGATGCCCGGTTCCGTTGTCGAACCTCAGAGGGTTGAACTCGCCGGCGTCCTCGCCCCAGACCTCCTTGTCCCGGTGTATCGTCGCAATCGGTATCGTCAAGATCGTGCCTTGGGGAACCGTGATGCCGCCTAGCTCAACCTCCGATCTCGTCCTCCTCCGGATTAGCGGGACGGGGCTGTACAACCTCAGAGTTTCCAGAAGGAACAGGTTTACCTGTAGTACAACGGAGAAGCAACATTGTTAAGACTGTAATTAACGTGTAAGCATCCATTACTGACGCTGAAATTGAAGTCGGCAATGCAGTAGTGGTTGACAGTTACCAGCTTCAGCTTGTTGAGCATGTCGTGAGTGGGAACCTGATCCCTACCGCACACTCTCAGCACCTCCTCCCTGAGCTTCTCCTGCCACTCGTGGTGAGTGCTCAGCAGGAACATGGTCCAGCTGAGCAGGTGCGAGGTGGTCTCTTGCCCCGCGAAGAAGAAGGTCTTGCACTCGTCGATGATCTCGTCCATGCTCAGCAGCTGATTCTTGGCACCGTTCTCTGGCGCGCAGGCCTCCAGCATTAGCCCGAGCAGGTCGTTGCCGTATCCCACGGCGTCCTGCGCGGCGAGCCTGTTCTTGATGATCTGCATGAGCGTGCTTCTCACCTTCATGTCGAGCTTCCATGCCTTCAGGTTCTTTTTAGTTGGAACATATCTACAGATCGGTTAAATTGGGAGACTGTAAAATCAATCTGGTTCCTTATCCCTGGAACTACATTTTGAGCTGGGGTGCAGTGCAAACTGTTATATATATACCTGAATCCGGGGATATGGACATTGAAAATGGTCGAGAAGGCAATGAACTGGAGCTCAGTCAGCGCCGAGAAAACCTGTCTCCCCTCTTTGTAGCTGCTGCCGAACGCCGTGCGAGAGATCACATCCGCGGTCATCTCCTCAAACTGGCTACTCAGCTCAATCTCCACCTGGCAGTCTATCTTCCCCTGACGCGCCAACTGCGCTTCCCACCCGGACACCATTGACCGAGCACAATCGACCATTGTCACCGTCATCGGCTATTATCAAAAGTAACAAACCACTGAAGCCAGCACACGAAGGACACTAAAATACATAACACAAACACAGGCCATGGTCTGCTGCATCAGTATACCTTGAGCTTATCCATGTTGAATGCCGGGTGCACGACCTTCTTGTGCCGCTGCCACACGTCGCCGTTCGTCAGCAGGAGCCCCTCGCCAAACAATCGGAGGATGCCGGGGTTCATCCGGTTCTTGGGGAACAGCCCCGTCCGGTCCGAGAGCAGCTGCCTCGCCATGCTGAAGTCGGCCACGCATATGTTGGGCGTTGATCCGAACCAGTACAGAAACACGCGTCCTGCACGTATAGATACATCACGAAATTAGCTAGCAACACCACATGATTCGATGATAGCAGCACAATATATGGCGACACATGCAAGGAGATGGCAATTAGCTGCTCTTCTGAAGCTACACTAACCGTAGAGGGGGATCCATTTGCGGAACTGCGGCTGCACGATGGGGATGAAGTCGTGGGAGGCGACGTCCAGCGCGACGCCGGCTCCCGCGGCGCGGAGCCGCTTGATGTCGCCGAGGTTCCCAGCGAAGAACCTGTACCCCGGCCCGCGCACCCCCTGCCGCCGCAGCCTCTTGGCGACGGCGCGCGGCCTCCAGACGAGGCGCACCATCGAGTTGAACAGGCACGAGGCCAGCACGGCAGCGAGCGCCGCGGCGAGCATCCAAGCGCCGTCGCCCATGATGTGAGGTGGTCACCTCAACCTGCAGCGAGCGATGGATGATGCGTTACGTTCCTGACCGGTAGAAGATGATGGCTTTGGGAGGAAGATGATTTCAGTCAAATTCACAGACAAATCAGGCTTTGGGAGTGAGTTGCGAGCCTGACTTTTATCTGTGAATGCGTTGCTTTGGGAGGAAGACGATTTGTCTGTGAATTTTATCTGTGTGAATGGAGGGGATAAAAGTCAGGCTTGCGACTCACTCCGATGCGTACCACCGCAACACACAGAGCTCGACCCGTTCAAGCGACCCCCGGCTTTGCATGTGCTGTCCTTGTGAAGGTCAATTAATGGTGACGTACGGCGCGCGAGCTAAGCATCTAGAAGAAGAGAGCGGCTAAGAAGCCGTGATATGCTGGGATGCTGTTCCCAAGGTGGCTTGTACTCGCGGGTAGGTTGCTGTTTTGACAGTTGAATAGATGGTGCCAGTGCCTTAAGACTCTTCCATAGAAAATGATTAAACGTATCTCCATCATGTAGACCATTCCACAGCAGATTGCATATGCTCAGACTCCCCATAAATCTTAGAAAATAGTAGGTTCTGCTTGGAGAGCTTTGCTTCTTCTAGAAGCTGGGCACGCTGAAAAACTGGGGTACAAAGTGAGCTAGGCTTTCCAGAGAAACCATACTCTATTATTAAACTTCTAGTGCATTTAAGCTGAAGCTAATTAAAGCTTCACAAACTTTTGGTCTCAATAGAGGGCATTCAAAGCCATTGAGTACTTTGGGAGTAAGCAGTACTAGCTTCTGTGTCCTTTGGACAATGTGGAATTTCAAGAATGATTTGATCTTTTGTAAAACTAGCACGATGTGCCGTGCAATTATGCGGGAAACGTTTTTAATTATAATTTTTTTACCCGTACACGTGATATTAGATTAGTACAAGAAATAAAAGTTCAAATCGCGAGCCGACCAGCTAGTCGTTGTACTAAGCCGTCTATTTAGGTACAATTATGATGATTTATCGGATGTGATCTGTTTATACAATAATAATGATCTATTTGTTGTGATCTGTTTAGGTACAGTTATGAAGATCTATCGGTTGTGATCTGTTTATGTGCAGTTATGAAGATCTATCGGTTCTGATATGTTTAGGTGCAATTATGAAGATTTATCGGCTGTCATCTGTTTATGTATAGTTATGAAGATTTATCGATTGTGGTACACTAATAATAAAAAAGGGTCCACTAGATTAACGATCGAATGTTTTGCTTTTTTTATGAAAATATTTATCTCCTCTCTATTTTTTTATATTCTACTTTTAGTATATGTAATGTCCCAAACCTTAAGACACGAGATCAGTGAAGATCGTCGTGAATGATTTGGAGTTCTTCTCAATACATGCATGCATTTAGGCTATTAAGATATGAAGCCGATTAAAAATCTTAACACATGGTCCGAAAGCAATCTTAAATGAAACTCTGAACCTAGTTTCACCCAATTTTCACCCTACTAATTCTCTATGAGTACCAAATACCTCGGCGGACTAACATCCAAATTTTTAAGTCAATTGGACAACATTTGAATACTTAACTAAATGAATAATCATTAGCTAGCACCACTAATAAACTGTTGAAATAAGCACAATTATAACCAGCTTAATCATCTAATAGCACTCGGTGGATGAGCTAAAAATGTAATAGCAGGCTACACATGCGTCTGTGTAAAGAAAGATGTTCAATTGTAAATTGGTTGTTGTTGAGTTAATAGCTGTTAGTTAACACTGAACTGATGAAGTTCCAACACCTTCAATGTTCTATACTCTCAATGACTAGTGAATCCATTAGCTAATACACCAATTGCATAAGATTAGGATATAATCATATGCTAACCAAATATTGCTACCAACTAACCCGCAATTAAAAAGATAATGGCAGCTAAAGACACAAGTGAGTTGTCAGCTAATTAAAATTAATTGCTGTAGGCTAACACGATCAGATGCAAGCCACCAGTAGCTTAAACTTCCTTGATCACGTTGTATCTATATCAAGTTAGTAGACCACAGTAGAACATTTTGGTCCAACGAGATTTTGTGGAAGAACGTGCATTTATAATCCAACTATCCAAAATTTCAAATCCTAAATCAAAGCTGAGCCCATTGTTTTCTTTCTCCCTGAACTGAGCCTAGCGTCGCAGCACGTCTTCCTCATCTGTCGCGTGGGTCCCACAAGCAGCTCTATCGCTCCACGTCACCAAGCCACGCGCCCACCTTTTCTTTTCCCTACCGATCTCTCCAAGGCTTCAGCCACCTCCTGCTATTGCCATTTCTTCCACCGCTAAGGGCGCGCGCGCACACACCACCCCCCCGGTGCACACCCATCCTTTTTGACTTTTTTTTATAAATATTAATTTTAAAATCAAAAATTCGAGATCTATATATCTGATTGCATCAATTTCAAAAGTAGCATCCCATCGGTCGACCGTTGGACGACATCAGGGTTATCGTTCAACCGCCGGACGATATGCCGCTATCGTTCCACCGTCGACCGATTTACCGCATGGACAAGAGCTTATCGTCCAACCGTGGAACGATAGGGCAAACGCCGGTACCCGTGGCGTTTAACATACTCGGCCAAACGCTCCCTTTGTGGGCACAACAGAAGCGTCGCCAAATGCCAGTGATTATGGCGTTTCATTTAGTCGGACAAACACCAGGGTTTATGGCGTTTCCCTTAGGCAACGCTCTGTTCTGCGGAAACAGCGGGCGTCTGCCTTTTCATGCTAAACGCTATTACCTTTGGCGTTTGTGTCAATGGTAACGCAGGTCGGAATGTAACAGCTTATCGTCCCTGCTGGCGGCGCTCAGTCGGTCGACCGTTGGCCGACAACGGCGTTGTTAGTCGACGGTTGGCTGACAACGGTGTTGTTAGTCGACTGTTGGCCGACTACTCCCATTTCGGTCTGCGGTTAGCTGACAAGCGCGTTGTCGGCTAACGGTTGGCCGATAGGATCATAGTTTTGTAAATTTTGAGTCTAGACGTCCAGATTTGGAATTTCTGATTTTAAAAATAATATTTATAAAAAAAATTCGAAAAACGCCTATGTCCGACTTCTCCAAGGCGCCGCCTTTTTTTTCCTTGCTCCACCGGTACCTCCGCCCCCATATCCTGCGCCGCCACCCATCTCGGCAGGCGCCGCCGCCGGCGGCCTCATCCCCGGCGAGCCAATCGCCGCCTGTCAGGCCCCCTCCACTCCTCCCCCGAGCCATTGGGCCGTGCCGCCTCCGCGCGCCCCAACCTCGCCCGGTCGCCACCCGCGCCTAATGCGCCGCCATCCGCATCTGCCGATCCCCCCCCAAACGGGCCCATAGCCGGCGAGCCGGCCACCGCTCCCCTTATGTTGCTGCCGTCCCCGATTCCGGCCAGGGCCTCCCGACGCTCTGCCCGAACCAAGTCTTCCGCCTCCCCTCGGGTACACTGCCGCCTTCTTGCCGCTTCAACCCATCGGCCCTCCGCCCCTCACCTCCGCCGACTGCGGCACTGCCGAGCCACCGCCCGCCTTCGTTCTCGACGACTTCAGCGCCAAGCCCGAGCTCAGGCCATCACCGCGCTGTGCGCCTCCCCGGACGGATTCCCGCCAGCTTCTTCCCCGCGCCGACGTTGGATCACGTCGTCGTCTTCCAGCTCACCGCACCCGAGCTCCTCCCCAAATCCCGCCGTCGGTGCTGCCGCGTTCTCTCCAGCCGAGCACCGCGCACCTCTCGGTTTCCCCGTGCCCCTTCCGCCGACCTCCATGGCGCAAGCGCCGCCGTGTCACCACCACCTTGTTGCCACTGCTGTGACGAGTTATCTTCGTGCCCGGTGAGACTCATGTCCATCTCTTGCCTTAGTATCCCCGAATCCTATTCTATTGCCCTGATTCTTGTCATTCGTTTCTGTGCAAGAAAATTCATTTCGTCATGGAGATCCGTCGCAGTCACCGCTCGCCATCGTCGCCGTCGACGTTGACCTCCTCCGCCGTATATGTTGCCCTTAGAGCGAACAAGGTGAGCTCCTGAACAGGACGCATTACTTTTTGTGAATTACAGCGCTTGAGATGATCGATGCCGTGAATGCTCTTATGAGTAGTTCAGTGCAGTCCTCGAATTTTCAGTTATCATTAAAGCCAGCTCTAGTTCAGATCCTTGTGTCCCTTATCTCTCTATAGTGAGGTAATTAGAGGATTATAACTGAATTACCTAAATAGATAAGTTAAGTAGTTATCCCATCATCAGGTTCAGTTTGAAGCAAAAGCAGTGTAACCTGTTGGTGACCACATGACCTCTTGCAACAATTGTTTATTTGTTAAGTGGTTCATTAACTAGTACTTACGTCATTGAGCGGTAGAACCCGAGTGCCACTAGATCTTGTAGCTATCTAAATGAGTGCTGTGTCCGTTGCATACAGAACCCATATTTTGAAAGGGGGATTAGAGCTAGTGAGTTAGGTAGAAGTTGCTAAAGCTAATCAACCACTGCCATGTAGGGTCCTTTTGTCATCAGGTCAGTTTGCGATTGATCACTCGCTCTCTTTGATTGGCTAACAACTAATAAGTCTTAAAATTTTGTTAATCAGTGGCTGAGCAATAGCTACGCACTTACAAATTTTTTGTTAAGTTGGCAATTGACTAGCCTCTAAATCTTATATGCTATGATTCAACTATAAACTCGACTAGTTATATGTTGTAGGACTGCATAGGGCTGAGAATTTCCGAACTCAATTTGATGTCCTTCTCATGGTTAACATGAGATAAAATTAAAATAAAATCTGAAGACGTCGTCACTAGCTTCGCTTTAACTGGTCATTTACCTTTTTCTGATAAACTAGTTATAAGATATGGCCAAAATACTTCTGCTGTCTAGAAACCCTTTTTTTCTAAAGGATGCAACTTAAACTGAATAAAGCGACTGAAAGATCATCTAGGACCCTAAGTGGTTTTTGATGTTAATGGCAACTCAAACTGGAATATAATGTTTACAGTGAGTGTAAGCAGGTTTAATAGGTTCTAGGAAGAAGGATCATTAAGGAAAGAATGACCACCAAAAAGGTAGAAAGGTGGTTTCTAGGACTAAGAGAATGGTTGTGCTAGGCAGCTGTGCCACAACTGTGAAGAAGTCGGTGCTGTGCAAGGAGTTGCAAGCAATATGATGGTGACTTGATGCGTCAAGAGCCGTGACTGCAGTTAGTGGGCAGGTAAAGCCTAGATTTGCTAGTTTCTTTGAGTCCATAGGAAACACTCGTACTATTAAGAGGGATGCAGTAGTAATAATCTGTGGAGGTTCTATTGCTCAATGCTCAGGATGTTGGACAGTGGCACTGATGCTTTGAGATTAGTGGCCCTATGTCAACAGTTTTGCACAAGTGTGAAACTGGTTTGTGCTTGCATTCTGCAGTGCTAGCAGTAGAAAACTCTAGGGGTTAGAGTCACCGGTGTGACACAGCTGTGTCACAGGTGGTCTAGCGTTCTATGACTCAGGTACATCTCTGTACCAGAGGAGAGCTTGTAAATGCTAAGGGACCTGCACTGCGATAGTCTGTCTGCTGAGTCAGAAGGCTGTCGAAGGTTCTCTCCTTATTAGGTTTCAGAGATTGTTGTGCGCTGAGGGCATGTCATGTGCCAAGATCGGGCTGAGTAGTGCGGCTATGTCAGTTAAGGGTTTATCTATATGTGCCTCCGGTGACACAGGTATCGGTCTGCCTGAGCCGGTTATAGTTGAGCGGAGTGATTGGCTGTGTCACCGGTGTCTGACACCGGTGATCCACTCAATCCTACGTGGCAATAGTGTAACGGTCAGGTGCCTGTGGACCCTATAAATAGGGGACCAAGGGAGGTCGTCGACCTCAACCTTGCTCAACCCAGTGAATCATATTCGACCGTTGCAAAGCCTCTCACCTCCGAACAAAAGCCAAGTTTCCTAAGTGTCAGTTCGGGAGAGTTAGAGTTCTTGAGCAAAGAGCATTGGTTCCTCCAAGAGTTGTTGCTGTTGAATCTGTTACTCTTGGAGTGTCTACTCCTAGACGAGCGAAGGAGTTGCTGGTATCACCCAAACTTGTGTGTGTTGAACCAGTAGTTTGTGAAGGTGATCTGAACTCTACCTGCTGCAAGCAAAAGGACTTCCACAAGCAAAGGAAGATGTCTGATCGTTCAGGTACTCGGAGAACAAGCACGATTCGGTGCTGGCGATCTCTTTGGAATAGTCTCTCCAACGGAGACGTACCACTCTGAAAAGAGTTGGGAACTTCGGTTGTCGGCGGTATAGGAACTAGGGTTCTCTGGGCCGTCGGCAAATGGGCCCAAACTCGATGCCACGTCGCCCAAGGGGCGTGGAAATCGGGAGTATGCGCTCGGGGGCTTGCCCCCCGAGCGCTGTATCCGCTTGGCCCCTGCGGGTCCAGTCAAGGGACCCCGAGCACCTTTACTTCCTCCCTCGGCGCCGCGTGGTCGGGCGCCGCGAGCGCCCCTCAGGGGTCCTACCCCAAGCGCCGCCTGCCTCCCCCTTCGGCGCCACGTGGCGGGGTGTCCCGAGCACCCCTCGGGGACCTTTACCCCGAGGACTCTTCGTGGGTCCATCAGTACACGTGGCGGGGGTTTCGCGGCGCCTTCCGAGGGGCCACGGCGGGCCCTTTCCACGTGTCCCGTCAGGCACATTTAAGGCCTGTCCAGTGCCATTAATGCCCGTCAGCAGGCATGCCCGCTCCAGGCCCAATGCGGGCGTCCACCGACGTGATAAGGCCTGTCACCTGTCATCTGACAGGCTTTTTGACTTTTGGGCACGGTACGGCATGCCCAGGTGCATCCCTTGGGTCAGTGGGACCCGGACGTCTGTCACCGTGGCGGTTTGCTTGCCCGTTAAGCCCTCTCCAGCACACTTCAGCTCATGATGAAGACCCGGTTTACGAGGTTAGATTGTCAGCAAAACATCCCTTCCGCAGCAGCTTTCGGCGGATGGCATGGCGTGCCCACGCCCCCCCGGATAAGCAACGCGTCTATCACATTTAATGCCCTTGGGTCACTGTGGTAAACCCCCGGGTATATAAGGGGAGAGCCGATGCCATGCAAGGGGTTACTCTTTTTCAGTTGAAGAACTTCTGGGTTGATCTTTTTTCAGTAAGATCTTTCCTTGGAGAAGAACACTCTTAGAACAAGCAAGAGCTTGGTAATATATAAGAACGGTTAATACACATACACACCAAACCAGGACTAGGGTTTTACACCTCCGCGGTGGCCTGAACCTGGATAAATCTTTGTCTCTGTTTTTCCCATTGTTTTAAAACCTAGCCTATACACATCGTAGCTTCTGTTCCAGCTCCTCCCCGGCCAAATCCCAAAGGGGGTCCTTCCGGACCACCAATGCCGGCGTTTAGTCGTCGACATCGGTGAAAAACATCTTGTCTCTTTGAGTTCTTGTTTGTATTGCTTCCAGTTACTTGCTATATCTGCATGCTTGTGTACTCTTAGATATATTCTGTTATCAGTGACAGATCACCTTTTCACCTGTGCTAACTTAGCTGTGTCACAGTTGCTATAGATCATATTTCTTGCCTGTGTCAGCTACCTGTTACACAGCCTCTTAGGTTGCACATTTATTTCTAAGTCTTTAGCTCACTTGTGTTAGCCACCTGTGTGACAGCTACGTGTTAATTCGTACATCATATATTGCCTGTGTTGTTCACCTGTCACACAGTTAGCTTATCCTGTAACTAGCTAAGTCTTAATCTGATCAACTAAGTTAAAGGAAGTAAATTTAATTAGCCTCCTATTCACCCTCCTCTAGTCGGCACCTTCGGTCCTTTCAGCGACCATGTTAAGGACCAAAGTAAGCTATGAACCTAAGACATAAATGATGGGCGCTGTTGTTAGCTTCACGTCAAGTAGCCCTTCGTCCTTCTTCGACAAGCTATTGTGGGTTAGAGCCGAAACTGTCTTGCTGTCCAGATTTGGTTAATTTAAATTTATGCAACTTTAATCTAAGATAGTGATAATGTGGTAACTGAATCACAATTGATATACTTGAACCATCCTATTTGTACATGTAGTTTGCATATAGGTCATAATCAACCTGTAAATTCATCTAAGTAGCAGAATACCTTGTTAAAATCTGTTAAGTCATAATTAGCGCCGTAAAATGTAGGATCTATCTCATGTATGCTTCTATTACGGGAATTCAAGTTTTCCTAAGATAAGCTAATATTACTCGAATGCATCCATGCATCTTTGTCATTCTCAAACTAGCATCTTAGGTTTTCTTTTCTCTGTTAGAGGTTAATTGCTTCTTATTGGTGTTCCACACATTCTGGATTTCTTGCAAATGACCACTGGCATGTTATACTTCTCCTAGCAATGAGGCAAGTTCACAAAGCGACTCGTTAAGATTCCCTTAAATTAAGTTCATGCTTTGCTATTGATTGGGGTTAATTGCTAGTTTGCGTGGTTGTGATGATGTGACGAATTGGTGATGATGAATCACTAGCATGGTTAGGCTCAATGCTTGTTGAAGGTCAGCGGAGACCTCTTAATTGGACTAACCAAATATGGAACCCTTAAAAGTGAGTTGTGAGAGCCGGGGTACCGACACCTACAGATGGATCAGCATGTGGTTTAACCTAGCCTGATACCGGCGTCGTAGGGCTTTACCCGTCACTCACGGCAGGAATGATTGTGAGAAAGGTGGGAAGTCACGGTCGCGCAACCCTGAACTTACACTTTCTCAATTCATTTCCCGCGTTGGGCAAGTCTTGTCTTGCCTTGCCCAACTACACACATTGGTCAACCATTGTCTTTGGTTGGCCCTAACCAATGGATGAACCTTGTTTTGGTTCATTCATAATAAATTGTCTTGGTTGACATGATGTGATGATTGAGGTATGCAGGTGAACTTGGTTATGCGAATACTTATTGATATTGTGTTATTAATGCTATCCATGTTGTTGTTTACCTTGTTATGATGAATTGCAATGTTAGTGATTAATTCTCGGTTAATAGTTTTGCTGAATTTAATTTGGGATGAGTCTATAAATGTGACTTGCAAGTACGAAAATACTTACGGAATTCAATTCCGAACTTGTTACAGGTGAGACTAGAATAGAAGTCTTCTAAATTACTGATTTTGTGAAAGTTGATGACTGTTTGCGAAATTGCCCTTCTCGGTCACACGGGTGCGTTACGTGTCTTTTTAAAAGATGGTTGAGCTACCATCTCAGGAGTTTTCCGTTTATTTCGCTGCTGTTTTTGTACCTTACTGTCATGTAAACGACCCTCGAGTCGTATGTTATGCGATATATGTATGTCCTCGTGTAAGAGATAAACTTATGTATCTGATGCTACCTTTATATTAGAGTTTGACTTGACATACCTGAGTTGTTATTGTGGCCTTTTGTACACCATGAGTGAATGAATTGAAGTGTACGAAATGGTCGTAAAGAAATAGGGTTCCCTCTCTTGTTTCATTTTGTGCGGTAAATCGATCGAGTGACCTGCTAGCTGAGATGCTGTGCCGGCTAGGCAGGTCGTGGGTAATCGTATCGAGTTTTCGAGCGACCCACTAGCCCTAGAGCTAGGTTAGGGTGAGGGTACGGTTGCCAGGCTCCTCTGATCTTACCTTGATGAACTGGAGAGCAACACTAATTCTTTACCGGACTTTGAATTTGTTTTCAGCTTTATTTGCGATGAGTATGTCTTTGTCTGGTTTGACCAACTGTGAGCACATAGGACATGTGGTAATCGTATGGTGGGTTGGTCAGGTGTCGGATCGTCTAGCAGTGAAGACATACGACATTTTGGTAAGTGTATGGTGTGCTGGACGATTTCTCGGGTACTCAGACTTCGCATCGCAGCTGTAGCTGTTTATGAATTCGGGGTCCTGACACTATATAGTAAAGTAATAATAATAGTGAAGTAAATAGAAGTAGACTAGTTGGCTTGGGTTGCAGATTCTCTGGACCAGAGTATGGAAGATGGTAAAGCAATGGATGCCTTTATGTCCAGCACTTTTGAAGGATCAATTGGAAAGCTGCATAGGGGCTTCGGTAATCAAGTCAAGAGAACTCTCTCGGATAACAGGAGTCTCAAGAAATGAAAAATTCAAGATGGTGAGCTGATGTTCAAGTGGAAGGTGAAAGCGCAGGAGAATCAAGATATGATCCACAAATCTGTACTGGAGGATAGAGAAGGAAGTGATTATATATGTGGGGCAATCTGTCTACCAAGTAACCACTGTTTGTCTGTCTGTGATGGGAGGTTTATCTGTAGGGCTATGAAGGGGCGGTGTTGCCGTGGCTTTCTGATGAGCCGGTTGATATACTTGCCCGTATCCTTTTGCTATGTCCTGTCTTGTTGAGAACTGTAACAGAACTATGTGGTGCATCTTCAGTTGAAGCAGGGGTGCTCCCAGCCTTTTGATCTAAAAAACTAGCTTCTACCTAATCCGTGCACTCGAGGAGTTAAAAACTCAGCCCTCTGTTTATAAATTATGTATGTCATTTCAGAGAAGCACATGCAATCAAAACATAAAAAACTTGACTAAGCAGACATGTGTAACTTTGCTACAGGTGCTCCAAATCACACCAGCCATCTGAAACTACGGTGAAGCTGGCGAACAGACTTGAAGTAGATTGGATCTTTTATTTGCTTTCTTGAAGCTTGCAGCTCAATATGTTTAATCTGCATCTGCAAATACAAGGAGGTTATTCTACAAAAAGTAGGTAACGAACTAACAATAATGGAATATCAAAGTAAAGCCATAGTTTGTAAATTTGTTCTCCTTATAAATTTCAAGTAGAGAGAAAAATTCACAGAAGAACTGCAAGCTCTGAAACACTGCATGCAGAATTCTCCAGCTAACAGTAATGTCTATTGGCAAGAACCCTTTTTCATAGTTGATGCAATTCAAGAGGCATCTAAAACTGGAAATACTTGCAGTGCGGCAATATTTGTCTCCCATTGGTTGCTCTCCCATGCTGGTCCCAGAAGTGCAGAGCTCCTTATTTTTGTTTCATTGATTCTAGGAAATAAAATCAGTAGGAGACAGGTTGTTATATCGTAGGTCACTATTGTTATGCATATACTTTGGGGTAGGGTGAATATGACTACGAGATACGCACATGCAGTGAGCCTTTATTTTTGTATATACCCAAACTTCTGAGTAATCAAGTACCGACGTATATATAGCATATGAAATATCAGCTTTTAAATTCGACTACCTACTAAAAGTCTGAATCTATTTTTTTAATTCCTGATTTGGCATCCTTAGATAGCCGTAACTTATTTTTGTACATCATGGCAACAGTTGAACTGATTTATGCATGAACGGTGAGTGATGAACCAAAGCTTTGGTATGTTCGGGTGTAGATAAAGAGGTCCAATAGTGGGAGCTATTACTGTGCATTGTGTGGATTAGTTGCTAGGCTATCATCTAGGGTGAACACGCCCATGAATCACCTCAATTGATATCTCCCATGACAATTGCAGGGAGCAACATCCAGTTTTGTCTGAACAAGTAACTTACCGGGTACAGTTTTCCACTCACCTGTATAATGTATTCAGCAGCAAGGAAGGATGTTTCATCTGGAGAAAAATTCCAATGACATGCAGGAAATTAGCCCAGACCTTTTTGCCTCAAGTAGCGCTCTAGAAGATCACCTTTCTCAGCTGGGTTTGTCATTAGTTCTCGATTTGGTTTTCAGATCTGCTCTGCCTATCTGGATTCCTTCCTTTCTGTACACAGCAAGAAAGAGTACGTAGGATTCCGCCGCCATGCAACTCCAGCGCTTCCCAGAACCTGCCGGCGTGCACGGAGCCCCTGGTCTGAACACGACGCGCTCCCCTTTGCCGCATTTCGTCGAACACGCGCAGCACATACCCAAAGTCGCCGAGTACGTGACCACGGACGCACCAGCCCTGTACCTGTCAACTTGTCAGGTGAAGGCGGTTTTTGTGGCGGCCGCGGAGGAGCAGCATCGTACCCACGAGTGAGGCATCGGCGAGACGGCGAAGGCGCCGCCCGAGAGCAGCCGGCGGAGGAGAGCAGCGGGAGAGCTGGAGAGGCGGCAATGACACAAGACATGAAGGCTATCGCTGCAATCCTGCAACTGCCGGGTAAATCTGGGAGATATTTTACGGTACCCTAGTACTCCACAAATAGAAGAGGAGTACCAAGTAAATCCAACCATCTAATCATAAGAGTATTTCGATTTTTTATCTTTTAGCACAGTACGCCGTCATCGCCGTTCTCCACGCGGCCGGAGACGCGCGCGGCGGCGGGAGGCGCGGAGCCCGGGCGAGGCGTGCGCAGGCGGCCGGCGGAGGAGCGCGAACGGGGCGCGGGTGACCGGAGGAGGGGGGGAGGGGGACGAGGCGGGCGCGGGCGGGGCTTGAGGCGCGCGGGGGTGGGCTGCGGGGAGCGGAGGCAGGCGCAGGCGGCCGGAGGAGGCGTGCGCGGGCAGGCGGGCGGCGAGGCACGTGCAAGCGGGGCGCTAGTGGGCGGACGCCAACGACGGGGGCAGGCGAGGATTGAAAAAAATATGAAATTTAATTTGAGAAAAAAGAAAGTTATTTTTATATTTTCAGTTTTATTTCTAATATTAAGGTGCTCCCTATTTTTTTGAAGCATTTGAAGGTGATATTCCTTAAATCTAGTATTGGAGTACCAGACAAGATGAACCATCAGATTTAAACAAATAAATGGTCTATATTCATTCCAAAGTACCATAAAAAAGCTCAAATCTAGACTCGAATCGGCATATAACCCCCGCTTCGGTCAGACGCAGAACAGCCGAGGGATGACGCTGAACTTCTTTTCTTTGATAAAAAAAACACGGTAGAAGCAATGTCTTTTCTATTAGCAGGAGAGAAATAACTACAGCGGAGAATTGAAAATAAGATGGAGAAAACTAACTCCCTACACCCCCACCCCAAGCCCAAATGCAGACTATTCCCAAAAGTTGAACCTATTGCCCGCCTACTGGTTGATGCCTTCAAAAGTCAAGAAAGCCACCTCGCGGTATGTCATTCCAGATGAGAATGGTGGCGAGGCTGTGAGTCTGTGAGAGAAAAATGAGGCACACACATAGATGACAGGTGTCTCGGGAGAAATTTATCCGACTTCGACTCTTCTCCTCTTTTTTCTGTTGGGATCTAACCCTGCTTCTTGTAAGCTAGGAGTATTTTTGCCTGTGATCTAGTAAGTAAAAGACTGCCTAAGGGAGTCTTGCACGAAAAGCAAGCGGGCCGGTCAACCGGCACTTGGTCTTCAGGGACTGTTTTGACCTTGGTATCCTTCAAAGTTTTATATGTTGCTCAAGTGTTGGTTCTTTTTACTAGTTGGTGAATTGCATGGCCGGGCAAGAAAAGAAAATTGGATTGACGAGCAAGAGATACAAAAACTACTTAGATAGTTAGATCCAAGAAACAAATATAAGATGCTTACATCTGATTTTTATTATTATTTACAAGCGGAATACATTACACGTCGAAAGTTCAACGAATATAACAAATGAACAAAGTGTACAACTCAGTACTAAACCCTGTCAAACGAATACAAAACATCGCGTAAACATCAGGACCGTACATATATCTCTACATCTCCAGGCTCTTGAGTACCATGGGAAGCCCGAACTTGGGCCGCAGCGTAATCACGTCCATCGGCGCGTGCACGTACTTGGGGGACAGCGAGAACGAGACCTCTGCAGGATCATGGCGATCACGGCCTTGGCCTCGATCATGGCGAAGTTCTGCCCGATGCACGACCTCGGCCCGCTGGAGAAGGACAGCAGCGCGTTGGGGTGCTTCGCGGCCTTCGTCACCCCGTTCTCGAACCTCTGAGGCTTGAACTCGTCGGCGTCCTCGCCCCAGACCTCCTTGTCGCGGTGTATCGTCGCGATCGGGATCGATAGGATCGTGCCTTCGGGCACCTTGATGCCACCGAGCTCGAGATCTGAACCCGCCTTCCTCTGAAGGAGCGAGACGGGGCCGTATAGCCGGAGAGTTTCCAGGAGGAACATGTTGACCGTCTTCAGTTTGTTGATCGTGTCACCGTTGGGGACCTCGTTGCCGCACTCCCGCAGCACCTCCTCCCTGAGCTTCACCTGCCACTCCGGGTGCGTGCTCAGCAGGAACATGGTCCAGGTGAGAAGGTGCGAGCTGGTGTCGTGCCCGGCGAAGAAGAAGGTCTTGCACTCGTCTATGATCTCGTCCATGCTCAGGAGCGGGCTCTGCCCGTGCTCCGGCGCGCACGCCTCCAGCATTAGCCCGAGCAGGTCGTTCCCGTAGCCCGCGGTGTCCTTGGTGGCGAGCCGGCTTTTGATGACGTTCATGAGCATGCCCCTCACCTTCTTGTCGAGCTTCCATGTTTGTAGGTTCTTTTCGGTCGGAAGGTACCTGATTGATTTTACAGACGCGTTGATTGACGTGTGCTTTTTGAATCTGTATATCGCGTGCTGATTTGAACCTTGTAAGGGGCGAAAGAAGATGTATTAATTTACCTGAATCCTGGGATTTGAACATTGAAAACGGTGGAGAAGGCAAGAAACTGGAGCTCCCTCTGCGCCAGGAACACTTGTTTCCCCTCTTTGTAGCTGCTCCCAAATGCCGTGTGCGAGATCACATCGGCGGTGAGCTCCTCAAACTGGCTGCTCAGCTCAATCTCCACGTCGCCGCCCTTCTCCAACTTTGCTTCCCACTCCGACATCATTGACCCAGCACAGTCGGACATGGTCACCGTCATCATCTGTCGTGCCAATTGTGATTGCACGAGGAGTCAGCAAAAGCCACACGTATTGTGTACTTGAGAAATACAAAACGCACACGTCAACACGACAAACACGTGCTGGCTTTGAGAATTAATTGCGATAGCTGTGGAGCACACACAACTCACGTACCTTGAGCTTGTCCATGTTGAAGGCTGGGTGGACGACCTTCCGGTGGCGCTTCCACTCCTCGCCGTCGGTGAGCACGAGCCCCTTGCCGAGCAGGCGGGCAATATGCAGGTTCCCGAGGTTCTTGGGGTACAAGCCCGTGCGGTCGAAGAGCACCTGCTTCACCATGTTCACGTCGGCCACGCACATGTTCGGCTTCGCGCCGAACCAGTACAGGAACGTGCGTCCTACGTACAGTACCGCCATGTAAGAACACAGAGAACAAAATGGAATTAATGGAAGCAAACAAGTGAGTTGGCGGCATGTACCGTAGAGGGGGATCCATTTGCGGAAGTGCGGCTGCACCATGGGGACGATGTCGTGGGAGGTGACGTCCAGCTGGAGGCCGGCGCCCTCGGCGCGGAGGCGCTTGATCTCGTCGAGGTTCCCGGTGAAGAACCTGTAGTCCGGCCCGCCGACGCCCTGCACCCGGAGCTTCTTTGTGATGGCGCGCGGCCTCCACGCGAGGTACACCAGCGCGTTGAACGCCCATGAGGCCAGCACCGTCGCGACGGCCGCCGCCACCATCCAAACGAAACCCATCCCCGTACTTGCTGGTCACTCAGGAGTCAGCTCAATCGATCAACTGTTTTGCTGTTTACACGTACGTACGGTGCCAGAGAAATCAACGAGCTCTGTGACTGCTTTGTCGTGCTTGATTGCCTGCCTGATCGAGGCTAGTTGAAAACCGGGAAATGTGTGTGTGTTTCTGTTGTGAGATTCGAGTCGAGGAGATGGATATTTATGCCGGGTTTGCGGTTGAGCTTTGACGTTCGATCGAGTCGTCCAGCTGGCTTGGCGTGCAATAGAGAGGCGCGTGGAGGTGGCTGACATCAGCTGTGATGCACGCAGGTTCGATCAAAATAGCGGCCCGACGCGCACCAACTGCTCGAAGGTTCTCTCGTGGGAACGAGTGGTTTGGCTGGACCGAACCTTCCCTGTAGGGAGGTCGGTCAGCCGACATCGACATGGATATCCGCACGGGATTCTGGAAGAACTGGCCAGCCATGCATCCATCCTTGTATCATCTAGTACTAGTATTATTTAAATCGTAAAGAAGTACTAGTATTATTTAAATCGTAAAGAGGCCACGTGAAATTAGAAATTGTAGTCCGTGACGTATTTGAGCGGAGAAAACAAAACATAATCGTTGGTACCGCAAACGCCAACGGGGCGATTACAGTTGACTTCTCAGGATTCATTTCTTGTCAAACAGGTTTGTTATCCAACGGATAATACATGCGTGAAGAAACGCGTTTGCGGTAGGCGAGCGGAGCCGACCGTGTGACCGTCTCTCTGCTGTAACATTCTAATCTAAATTCGTTTGTTAAGAGTATATATATAACGTATCGATTATATCTACTTTTTTTATGTGGATTAATCTCACTGTAACTATATATAGGCTATATAAGTCTCTATACTAACAGATCACGATATTACCCTCACTCCATCAAGGCTAACGTCCTCAACAGCGCACCACCACACGGTTGATGTTAACCAGGACCATCCATGGTATACATCTCGTGTCGTGTGCCCTCCATGAGCTCACACGGACATACCGCCCATAGAAGCGAGGGTTATGCCACTACTACAGAAATCATTTATACAGGCGGTTCGGAACCCCCATGCGGGACAGTTTTTCGAATAGACGGTTCTAGTTTGGAACCATCTGTACTAATCTAAACTGAAACCGTCTGTACTAATCGATTAGCACCCATCTGTGATGTCATGTTATAAAAAAAATATGACCCCTCACGTCATGTGCCTAGTCTTCAGCCGCGTCTCATCCCGCCGTCCCCGTCGTCCCATCCAACCACTGGAATTAAATCGCATAATATGCTTCCAGCGGGATTCGATCCCGCAACCTCGTGTTGTCCAAGCAAGGGGAGTTGCTAGCTGAACTAGGCTGAGTACGCGATACAGACGGGACGGCTTTCCTCTTAACTGATCCCTACGACTAAGCGGGACGCTTCTAGTACAGACGGTTCTAAATTTGGAACCGTCTGTACAAATAGCACAGACGGTTCCAAGTTTAGAACCGTCTGTACTGTTCGATTTGTACAGACGGCTCCAAGTTGGACCCGTCTGTGCAGCACAGACGGGTCCAAATTGGAGCTGTCTGTACTGTAGCTCCGAATGCTAGTTTTAGAGTCCAGATCCAACCCTAGTTTGAGAGGTTTTAGTAAAACAGCCATAACTTTCACATACGAAGTCCGTTTTTGGTCCACGACCACTCAAATCGAAGCTAACGATGAGGCGCATCCGATAAAAATACACGTGTATACACCTGTACCCGTCTTGACCTTCAAAATTTGACTTCTAGGTGGGACTTTTTCGCTCTTGAAGTTTTCCCGTTACTTTTTTTGATCTTGCGGAGGGCATATCTCCTCCACCCGGACTCCGATTTGGGTGATTCTTGTTTCCCTAGTTAGCTTGAGCCGAGGACTTGCTTTCCATCTTGATCCCAGCTTCTGCCGAGCAATTTTGTCAAGGTACTGTTTTCAAAATCTTCGATTTCGGGCCGGGATTTCCACTGGTCGTTTCGTCGACTTTCTCGGAATTGGCTCAAATTTTCTAGAGACGTAGAGTTTGGCCTCCTGCTCACAGCCGTGAAAACCGTTCGACAATCGGAGCTGTCAAACTCCCTCCTCAACGCTGCCACTTTCCTGCCGCGGTAAGAAAATCTGTAGTTTTTGCTGCCGCGGTAGCAGAGTATCAACCTGCCTTGCTTCATCCATTTGTACAGACGGTTTCATACTTAGACAGACGGTTCTAAATCTGCAGTTTAGAACCGTCTGTACTGTTTACAGATTTGTACAGACGGTTCCGTACTTAGAACCGTCTGTACTGTTCGATTTGTACAGACGATTCCAAACTTAGAACCGTCTGTACTGTTTGATTTGTACAGACAGTTCCAATTTGGAACCGTCTGTACTGTAGCGTCCCGCTTGTTGGGAACCGCTTGTACTCATTTTCTCAGACGGTTTTCTTTTGGAACCGCCTGTGATACTATTTGTACAGACGGCTTCAAAAATCCGTCTGTACATGGGCGTCCCGTTAAATGAAATCTGTAGTAGTATGCTCTACTACCACATGTAACACCCTGGTCCACATACAACTAATGCCCAGCCCACCTGTTCGACTAGCCCACGTATGCATAGCACTCTGCTTACACTTTCGTCCTCGCTCCATGTAAGAGGGTTAACCCGGAGGTGCTATGTTTGGAATACGTGAGTATATATGTTAGATCAACTCTATCTAAACTTTCCATGTTGATCTAATCCTACTACACAACTACACATGAGCCTCTACACTAACAGGTCTGATATTACACCTACCTTTTATTTTAATTTTATTTTTTTGACTCTGAAACATTTGCATTTTAATTTTTTAGGCAAGTAATTAGGGTTTGTAATTTTATTATTTGGAATTTTTTTATTTCTGGTCTCTCAACTATTGGTCGAATCTAACATTTGTCCCTAAACACTAAAACTGGACAAACTTTACCTTAACTTTTAAAACCAGATAGATTTGGTCCCTCACCCCACTTAGAACGGTTTGACTGATGGCGTGACGGTGGTTTTGCACACATGGCAGTTCAGTTAGCAAAAAAGAGAGGAAAAATCCCAAAATTAAGAAAATTAGGGAAAATATCAAAAAAATTAAAATATTTGGAATTAGTAAAATAATTGATAAAATTCAATAAAAATCAGAAAAAAGGAAATTTTGAAAAACTAAATATTCCATAACAATTACTAAAAATAATTTAGGAGTTAAAATTGAGAAAAATTCATAAATCTAGACAAAAAGGAAAATTTCATAAGTATTATGAAAAACAATGGAATTCGAGAAAACACACAAGTAGATTTTTCATGAATGTTCATAAATTGTTGAAACTTTGAGGTGGCCCTAAACCCACTTAGGACCCGCACCTTTCACTTCCTTGGTGCACTATTGGCTTTCGGGCGGCCAAGTCACTCACGTTAAAGCAAGACTAGCTTCCGGGCGACACGCCGCTCACATCGAAGCAAGTCTGTTGTGGTTCCGGGCGACCGAGGCACTAACGTTGAATCACGACTCAATAATGCACTGAGTACTTAGAGATAGCACGGCCTAATTGGAGTAGAAATAGCACGGTCTAATTGGAGACTAGGAATTATGAAACACTACTTTTATTAATATGTGGACAAGATTACATAAGAGCACACATACACTTCTCTAGGTAGCTCTCACTCCACTCTAGCTCACTCTTGCTAGCTATGCTCTCTCACCATGCCAATGTAAGAGGCAAGGTTCCCTATTATAGATCTTCATGGCCATTGGATGTATGACATGTGTCAAGATCATGGTCATTGATCTAAAAATATCTATAGCTTCTACACGCTTCTAAATAAATATCCTAGCACTAGAAATTTTCTAATTTATCTAAGTTACTATTCTAGTGTCTTCTTTAGTAAATTCTTATTCTTGAAATATTGGGAGACTCTCGGAACTTCTCAAATTTTGCTTTGTTGAGACTCTTGGTGAGAATATCTGCAACTTGTTCTTCTGTCTTTGTAGGCATCATCTCAATGTCCCCTTCAAGGATCTTTCTCTGATGTAGTGGTAGTGGACTTCTATATGCTTTGTCCTTGCATGAAAAACTAGATTTTCTGCTAGGTGTATTGAGGATAGATTATCACAGAAAATCCTTACTTGGTGGTATGTCGATTGGTGAAGATCTTTCATCAATTGCTTAAGTCAGGTGCTTTCTTGTGTTGCCACTGCCGCCGATCGATACTCTGCTTCAGTACTTAATAGTGCCACAGTAGGTTGCCTTTTACTGCACCATGACATAGCTCCAGATCCAAGACTGAAGATATATTCGGTTGTCGATCGTCATGTATCACAGTCTCCAGCATAGTCAGCGTCGTAATATCCAATCACCTGTCATTCTTTTGTTTTCTTGTAAAAGATACCATAATCAATGGTGCCTGTCGGCGGAATGGGGCCCAGGGTCCCCCGAACCGCCGGCGGAGGCCAACCAGATACCGCGGAGCGAGACACGTGGCAGCCGGGTCGGTGTAGACCCCGCCCCGGCAGCCAAGTGGGCCCGGCGGTCAAGCTTAAGTGCTCGGGGGCCTTCCCCGAGCATCGCACCCGCGCGCAGCAATCTGAAAGGGCCTTGGGCTCCCGAGAGCCCAAGGCTCAGGAATCGAGGGGGGCGCTCGGGGTCCTTCCCCGAGCGCCCGGTGTCCCCGGGTGCGTGGGTCCCAGGGGAGCGTTCGGGTTATCCCCCCGAGCGCTCCTCCTAGGGCTCCCCCCGTGAGGGGCCCCGAGAGACCCTCCAACGAGTGCTCCTCGAGCGCTCGAGGTCACTCGGGGGCAACCTGGGACAGCTGGCGCCCCTCCCAGTTGAAGGAGCTGCTCGGGGTTGGAGTGCTCGGGATCGTCGGGTCCCTCCGTGGGGCCCACCTCTGGGCACGTCATCGAGCAGCTAGCTTCTCCCGCAAGCCTCAGCCCTGGCAGAGGCATTTAATGCCTGTCATTTCGACAAGGAATCCTAAGCCCTATGAGGGCGTGGTGACGGTCAGGCCGAGCCCCACCCGTTCAGGCGATAGGCTCCGTTGGCTATCACCCCCTGCCAAGTGATGGGTCTGGCTGACAGCTTCGTTGACCGACCGGGCGCGCCGCGCCCGAGCGCCCCTGTCGTTGTCAACCCTTTTTGCCCCTTGGGTCGCGTCACCGCGCACCCCGGTGCGCGGGCTCGGTCGCTGACGCCTGGGGCCCAGGGGCGGGTGTCTCACCCACCCTGTCAAAAGAAGCCCGGTAAGTCTCCGTTCACGAGACCCGCCGGGTATAAATGTGTCAGAATCCCTGTCCAGAGGCACGGCGAGGAGACGTCCAGCGCGAAAGCCTACACCGCGCATTAAATGAAAGGCGTGGGCGGCCCTGTAGTCCCACGTCGCCAGCAGTACCCTCTGGCCGCTGTGGTAACCCCCCCGAGTATATAAGGGGAGGACCAAGGCCATGCAAAGGGTGGAACCTTTTTCGATTACACTCTCGGTTGGATCTTTTTCCTGAGAGTACACCCTCGATTGAGCAGTTGGAGCTCGAGGGTTAGATCCCTTGGAGAAGAACTCCTATAAGCAAAAAGCCTCTGTAATCTTCAATAGATCAATATACACAAAAGCAGGACGTAGGGTTTTACACCTCCGGGTGGCCTGAACCTGGGTAAATCCTTTGCGTCTCTTGCATCAGATCCACCCTCTCCGGAGAAACCGTCACCGACTCACAAGAAGAACTCTACTGCGCCCCCGGCCGAATCCCAAAGGGGGTCCAACCGGACCACTGCTAGAGGCGTCTCTACGCCGACAGTGCCTTTGATGTATCTGAGGATATGTCGTACTGCATCAAGGTGAGGCTTCTTCGGTGCGCTCATATATCGGCTAGCCACTCCAACGGCATAAAAAATATCGGGCTGACTTAGTATGAGATAGATGAGACTCCCGACCAGTTGCCGGTACATGATTACATCTTCAAGATCTTTTCCTTCATCTTCTCGTAGCTTCATATTAGGAACCATAGGAGTGGAGATAGGCTTACAGTCAAGCATCCCATACCTTTGCATGTTTTTGTTGGCCTAAGAATATCCCTTTCTTTGTGCGCTCCACCTCAAGTCCAAGGAAGTGCTTCAACTCACCAAGCTCCTTCATTTAGAATCTGATTGAGAGATTTTTCCTTGTTCTTTGTATATCCTCATAGTAATCTCCCGTGATGATTAGGTCATCAACGTAGACTAGAACTATTGCTAGTCTACCTTCCTTGGGCTTCACAAATAAGCTAGAATTTGATGGAGCAACTGCAAAGCCACTCTGTACTAGGAACTCACAAATTTTTCCGTACCATGCTCTTGGAGCTTGCTTCAAGCCGTAAAGTGCCTTCTTCAACAAATGTACTCGGGGTGAGCCTTATTCTCGAAGCCTCTTAGTTGCTCTAAGTAGATATCCTTGTCTAGTTCTCCATGTAGGAAAGCATTCTTGACATCCATCCGCCACAACTTCCAAGACTTGCTAGCAACCATTACAAGCAAGACTCGAACAATTGTGATCTTTGCTACTGGACTAAATGTTTCTTCATAGTAAAATCTATATTGTTGAGAGAAGCCCCGAGCAACAAGTCGAGCCTTATACCTTTCAATTGAGCCATCTGGATGGGTCTTCACCTTGTAGACCCATTTGCAAGATATTGGCTTCACATCCTTGGGTTTTGGCACTAAACCCCAAGTTTGATTTTCTTTTAGTGCCTTGATCTCTTCCTCTATCGCCTTTTGCCACTCAGGGGCTTGTGCTGCTTCTTCATAAGTAGATGGCTCAATAGGTAAAGACTCATCAATAAGGGCAGCATTAGCATACCTTGGGTTTGGCTTGATTTTACTTGTTGATCTTCGTAGTTCCTGCACATGTTCCTTAACATCCATTTGTTGAGGCTCTTCAGGTTTATGTACTCCAATGTTACACGGGCTCTTGGGCTTATTAGGCGAACTCCCTTTTGCTTCACTTGAAGCTGATGCTTGCTCTTCACCTTTAGCTTTAGTTTCTTCTTGAGTCTCCTCCAAGTCATGGGATTTAGGAATCTCAACTTTCTTTGGAGACCACCATGAAGGAAGCTTCATCAAACACAATGTTTCTTGTAGTGTGGCACTTGCCTGTGGTTGGATCACAACACCTCCAACCTTTTCGGGCATCATCGTAGCCAACAAAGATGCACCGAATTGCCTTCTTATCGAACTTTCTCCTTAAGTGATCCGGTATGAAGACATGGCATATGCAGCCAAATACCTTAAAGTGACTGATATTGGCTTCATCTTCCACAACTTCTCATGTGGTGATTTAAATCCCAGCCTTGCTTGTGGTAGCCTATTAATCACATAGGCCGCCGTCTTCATACCCTTAGCCCAGAATCTTTCAGGAACATTCTTGGCATGAAGCATATTTTGACATGTCTCCGCAAGGTGACGATTCTTGTGCTCTGCTACTCCATTTTGTTGTGGAGTATTGGGGCAAGTTAACTGTCTGCTAATCTTGTGATTCTTGATGTAGCCGCTGAACTCATTGGATAGATATTCTCTTCCGTTGTCAGTGTGTAAACACTGAATCTTCTTATCGAGTTCACCTTTTATCTTCTCCTTGAATTCTTTAAACTTTGTAATGGTCTCAGACTTATCCTTCATGAAGTAAACCTGGACATACCTTGAGAAGTTATCGATAAATGTCACCATGTACCTCATGCCTCGAAGTGAAGTTTGCTTGATTGGGCCAAAGACATATGAGTGTATGACTTCTAATGGTGTCTTGGACCGATGCTCCGACTCTTTGTATGGCAGTTGGTGGGCCTTGCCATACTAACAGCCAGTACAAACTATGTCTGTTCGGATGTTCAAATGTGGAAGACCCTTCACCACATGCTTCTCCATCATCTCCTTTAATTTGTGGTAGCTGATGTGTCCAAGGCGTGCATGCCAGAGATCAGCCGTCTCATTCTTCCGGGTCTTGCCAACATATGCTGACTTTGCAGAGAGCACATATACTAACTCTCTCCTTCTTCCTTCCATGATAGGTGTGCCAATCACTTTTAATTTTTAAAAAATGGCCACTTGTTTAGGACCAAAGAGAACGTAGTTCCCTTCTGTTGTCAATTGAGGCACTGACAACAGATTCTTCTTCAAGCCTGGGATGTGATAGACTTTCTCAAGTTAGAGTTGTTGAGGACCGTACCTTGGAATAGCCGCCTTCCCTGTATGAGCGATGGATAGTTTGGAGTTGTTAGCGGTCAGCACCACTCTTCTCCCTTTGTACTCGGCTATATCTTGTAAATTTTTATCATCATTGGTCATATGATTGGAGCACCCGGAGTCCACAATCCAATCATCTTTATAGTTGATCTGTGGATCTATGGTAGCTGCAAGAGCTCGTACCTCCATGTCTTCCTCCAACTCTTCTTCATCAACTTCTTGAGAACACCCAGCTTCGACGTCCCATTCCTCTTCACTGATGGATGCTTCTAGAGTGATCTCCTCCTTCTCCTTTGTGGTGGCCACATTCCCCTTAAAACGCCTCTTTGGAAGTTGACAATCTCGAGCAAAGTGAACCTTCTTTCCACAGTTGAAGCATCCACCATTTTGTTTCTTCTCATACTTCTCATGTTGTTGATGATCATGTCTTCCTCGTTGAGTCCCCCCTGCAGAGTTGCTTCTCTCCCTTGAACGTTGCTTGCCACCTTCAGTCCATCTTGTTTTAGGCTTCATTTCTCCTCGGTATGGACCCTTCTTTCTGTTGGTGAAGAGAGCCTCCTCTTCTTCCTTTATGGTAATGCTCCCCATCTTCTTGGTTAACTCCTCTTGATTAACCAACAAATTCTGCAGCTCCACCAATGATGGCTGAGTAGGCCACCCCATCAATGCGGTGATAAACCCATTATATTCGGGTCTAAGGCCATGAATGATGATTCTCTACATCCGGCCTCACTCACCTTCTCATCCGGTGAAAGTTGGGATATCTCACGGCAAATAAACTTCACCTTCGAAAAGTATTGACTGATAGATAAGTTGCCTTGTAAGATAATTGCAAGCTCATTTTCTAATAGCTGGGGTCGTGCTTCATTCTTCCTTGAGAAAAGCTTCGCTAGAGTCTGCCAGGCCGCATGAGGTGTCTTCTCATCACGGATGTGCTCCAGTAGGTCCTTTTCAATTGTTGTCTTTAGCACGAATAAGGCTTTGCTGACCTTGATGCGCCACTTTCGCAAGGCATCAGCATTATCCTTCGGCGGAGTTGTCTCGGTGCCTGCGACAATCTCCCACAAGTCCTAGTCTTGTAGGTAGGACTCCATGCAGGTTTCCCAATAGCCATAGTTGCAGCTATTGAGCTTCTTGATCCCACTGCTTGTGCCAACAAGATCCGCCATGGTAACTGACGTCTGACGTCAAGTAAGCCTTGCTCCCTGACCAATAGGCCTCACAGTCCCATACTGTGCACCGACAGAGTCTCCCCTTAGCACCTAAGACTCCTCCTACTCTAGACGGTCCCGGACCGCCTACTCTGATACCAACTGTTGGAACTTTGAGGTGGCCCTAAACCCACTTAGGACCCGCACCTTTCACTTTCTTAGTGCATATTGGCTTCCGGGCGGCCAAGCCACTCACGTTAAAGCAAGACTAGCTTCCGGGCGACACGCCGCTCACATCGAAGCAAGTCCGTTGTGGTTTCGAACGATCGAGCCACTCACGTTGAATCACGACTCAATAATGCATTGAGTACTTAGAAATAGCACGGCCTAATTGGAGACTAGGAATTATGAAACACTACTTTTATTAATATGTGGACAAGATTACATAAGAGCATACATACACTTCTCTAGGTAGCTCTCACTCCACTCTAGCTCACTCTTGCTAGCTATGCTCTCTCACCATGCCAATGTAAGAGGCAAGGTTCCCTATTTATAGATCTTCATGGCCATTGGATGTATGACATGTGTCAAGATCATGGTCATTGATCTAAAAATATCTATAGCTTCTACACTCTTCTAAATAAATATCCTAGCACTAGAAATTTTCTAATTTATCTAAGTTACTATTCTAGTGTCTTCTCTAGTAAATTCTTATTCTTGAGATATTGGGAGTACTCTAGAAGTTTGCATTGCATACTTCAACACTCCCCCTCAATGCAAACTTCCTTCGCAGATCACTCCGAGAGACTCTCGGAACTTCTCAAATTTTGCTTTGTTGAGACTCTTGGTGAGAATATATGCAACTTGTTCTTCTGTCTTTGTAGGCACCATCTCAATGTCCACTTCAAGGACCTTTTCTCTGATGTAGTGGTAGTGAACTTCTATATGCTTTGTCTTTGCATAAAAAACTGAATTTTTTGCTAGGTGTATTGAGAATAGATTATCACAGAAAATCCTTACTTGGTGGTTAATTTTTCTTACTTCCTTTTAAATCTCTCAGATGTTTTAGTTCGGACTGTGATAAAAGAAGAGGTTTTGGTGGGGGCAGGGGTTGGTGCTGGTGCTGTTTGCCCCTCGTGGAGTTAGGACCAGGCCCTGGATCTGAAACCAAAGGTGAGTTTATTGTCAAGATAGCCACATGTTCCCTTTCAACGTGGTATGCACATGTTTTTACCAAGATCATCAATTTGTATTTTAGCATTTCATAATATGTGTTTTCAGCATATGATATTTCTGCCATGGTTTTGCACTGTTGTTATAACGATGCAAGTATGTATTTTTTTTACGCTAATTATAGATGATAAATCATTTGTTTTTTGTACCTAGCATTGTCAAACAAGGTTTATTATCGTAGTTTTCCTATCAGCTCATCTAATATTGTTTTTTTTTGTAATATTCTCTCAGGAATTCCTTTGTTTAGATGCCACACGTAGCGTCGTTTTTTTAATGTTCATAGAACCGTGGGGGTGTAGCTTCTGTCTGTTTAGCATTGTAACATAAAATCTAGGAATTAGTACTCACGGTTTAAATACATTGTGACTTTTTGCCCTGGGGGGCACTATGGACATGGGAGTGAACACTAACTGGGAGCATATAACAGATTTCTGAAACTAAAATTACACAATTACGTGGTTGTCATATTTTTTTTGTTTAGTGCGAATGGCGTATGATGTTGAAGATAGGCGTCCTGCTTTGGCTCGAGTGGTGCTTGAACAGTTGGGTGTCGAACCTGGCCCTGAAAATGCATGAGTTGTAGAAAGCATGAGCATCTTTGTCTTATGCAAATTGCATGCCAACACACAGGGTGTGCATGCGAACAACTTCTGTATTCTCCCTATCTGGAACTATCTGAGAGTTTATCCGTCCAATACACATGACAAGATTCAAGATATAGTTAATTGCACTGGCAGTCCTTAAGCTTGGGACGTGCGTGTAGTTTAGTACAACATCTCGCAAATCGCTTAATCGGCACCTTAAATTTGGTTTGCGGGTGTAAATACGTCCAATCCATGCCACGTCGCCGTATTTTGCCACTGTGGCAAGCTGACGTGGATTGGGTGTGTTTACGTAACTTTAAAAATTAAAAAAAGAATTAAAAAAGGGGACCGGGGGCAAACCCTAACCGAGCTACCCCCAACCCCTGTCCCGCATGTGCCCACCCCTTTGGGCCGCCGCCAGCCCGCTTGGGCCCGGCCGCCACTGCTCCGCCACCAGCGAGCGTTGCTAGCCAACCAACCGGATTGTCTCCCCTCTGTGGCCCCTCACACCTCCCCAACGCGGCTCCGCTGCGTCGCCAACCTCGGCTGCCGCCATTGCTGGCCGGCACGCTGCCGAGCCGACGAGCTCCAGCCAGTCACCCGCCGCAGCCGACGAGCCGCCACCACTTGCTAGCCCTCCTGCATCGTGCCGCCTGCCCAATTCTCGTCGGCCTACCTTGCCCGTCGACGGTGGTGGCCGGCGCGCCACCACCGGCCTCCTCAGCCTCGCCGACGTGTCACCACCGCGTGGATGAGGGAGTTGGACCGGGAGCTCGCTGGCCTCGGGGCGGATGGAGCTGAGGAGGTGGTGCGGGACGGAGGCCGACAGGGGCGACGCGGAGGGGATTAACGGGGACGGCAGTGGACAACGAGGAGGACGATGAGGGGAGAGATGGAGGCAAAGGCGAAGCGGCGGTGGTCTCGATCCAGAAGTAGAGGAAGAACGGGGAGGAGGTGACGGGGGAGAAGGACTGGTGGGGGAGGAAGGAGGTGAAGGGGAGGCGAAGGTAGTGGCGGCGCTCCGGGTCAACGGCGTGGAGGCAGCCACCGCCATCCAGGCGCTGGTGGCGGAGGAGGAGGAGGCGGAGGACGGGGGACCGTGCGGCTGACGACCGCGTCGCGCAACGGGAGGCGGAGGAGGACGTTGTGGAGCGTGTCCGGCGGCAGGTGGTGGATCGGCGGCGGCGGCGGGGCCGATTTGCCGTCGGAGCCGGCCATGGTAGAGCAGCGGGCCTGGAACCTGCCGTGCTCTGCTCCAGATCGGCAGGGCGGGGAGGAACAATGAATCAAATATAGACATTATCAATAGCATGTGAATTACATCACAGTACATGTCTAGATCACAGATTAATACTAGAACAGCGAGCAACATCGCCATCAATTCCATCTACGGAAACAGGGTATTACCGGAGATGTGAAGAAGCGACACAGCCAAACTTGCCGCAGCGAAGAGGTCGATGCAGCGAGGAAGTCGATGCCGAGCAATCGTGAAGGCGCTTCCCAAAAACCTTATTCGCTCTCTCCCGTACAGGATCTCAAGAGCGGAGGGTTCCGGAGACCTGTTTTTCCATCGCTCGGTGCACGCCAAGGAACGAAATGGAGAAGACTCGGGGCGGCGCAATGCGTTTGGAAAAACAGAGAACAGATTGATGGCTTGTGTTTTTCGTCTGGAAGAGCGATGGCTTCTTATAGACAAGCCGCCACGGTTCTGGGTCCGATTTGAACGCGAATACGGCGCACGTTCCGAACACGGTTTGGATCCTTATCCAACATCGTGTGACAAAACAGATGGCAAAAGAGAGCTGCGACAAGGCTCCCGCCTCACCTCACGCATGTGGTATTTTCCTTTCTCACCTCACATTGCTTTAGAGAGGTGTGGAGCATCAACCCTTATTAGATGGTCTCCCTCTACTTCAACTAGCAATATGGGACTAAAACTCCACTAACTCTTGCCATGCATGAGTGGGCCTTTAGGATTTATTTGGATTTAATTTAGAACCACTTGGGTCTAGCCCATTAATTCTACCAGAGTATACCTCATCAAGCAAAATGGCACGTCTGGTACCCGCTGCAAAAGAGGTGTTTTACAATTATCATTTCATTTTTTTACATGCTTATTTAATAACATTTACACATTTATCAATTAAAATTATATTAACCTCTGATGTAAAAACGGAAAAACTGGTTTTCCAGTCAATTGTACATAATTAGCAAACAGTAACGTAGTTCTGTTTCTTTTTTACCTGCGTGGTAAATATGCAGGTCAAAGAGTTACTCCAGTTAAGTAGATTGGCAGCAATTTATGCTAGACATGCATGCCATGGCTTATGAATTTTTAGATCCCACGGTGTGAATAACAAAGCCGTTACGTACATGTGGGCAGACTGACGCAAGTTTACTACTGCCTGTACACATGATGGGAAATGCGTGGCTACTGGAAATTAACAGCTTATATTGGTAGTCTAGTGGTAGTTATCCTAGATTTTAAGAAAATCAGAGCAAATTGATTCGCCGGCATATGAGTTATCTGTGTATATATGCATGTTTCTTTATCTGTGTGGTAAATATGCAGGTCAAATTTTTATTTAAAGTACAAACAACAAGTAATGCACGATGAATAGTTTTAACGGAACCAACTCAAACCAATGGTTTAATTCCATGTTTGGCATGGCACAGGATTCAGTCAACATAATGGTTATGCAGTTATATTCAGCACCCAACACCCAACCAGCACCTATGTGTTTTTTTTTCACATGATGGTTTAACATTTTTTACAATTTTATTTTGTAAATTATATTTAAGGGAGATGTAAAAAGAAAAAATAATAAAAATGCGTTTATCCACCTGCATATTGATCTCATGACCTCCATTCACTGTTCCCCTTTCTTTTGCTGAGTTATGTCAAGTCTGGTTACCTCTTTTAGCTGATAGAGAAAGGAAGTTTGTTTCTATTGGAGTGGTAGCTTCATTTTGGACTTTGTGGAAAACAAGGAATAAAGCTTGTTTTCAAAGTGTTATGCCAGGGGATCCTACTAATGTAATATTTTTTTCTTTTGTCAACACTTCAGAAAGGTATACTAGAAGACTACTGCTTCAGGCTGTCTCAGATGGCATCTGAAGTGTTTGGGCGTCTACATGGACGGGCTCCAGGGGTCTGGAGACTTGTCGATGCTGTTGACGCTGCCAATGCTAATTCAGTTCAGTAGTCACTTGTCATAGCAAGTTGTGGTTTCCTGTAATCGCTTTAAGTAGCTTTCATGTTAGTGGTAGTTGCAGCTGAAAGTATGGAGATCAGGCTTGGCTCCGAAAAATGTTGATGCTGTTCCGAACTCCAGTTTCTTTAATGAAATTGCAGCTAGTCTCTCTGTTAGCATACACACATATATTGATACAGTGCACGACGGACATAGGGCTCCCGCTAGAGCAATGGCGCGGTGACAAAGCAGAGGACGGCGATGATGGAAAGGAGCAACCGTAGCTGGGTGCCGGACCCCGAGGCGCGCGCATATATGCGTCCGACACGGGGGTCATCCGGGCATGCCCGCCAGCGCCGAGGAAGCGGAGGCCGGTCTCTGTGCCAGCGCCGAGGAAGCGGAGCGAGTTCTACGTCGGCGCCGACCTGGATGCCTTCTTTGCAGCCCACAGCCTCTAGAGATCACCGGCGTTTAACTCCATGCAGTGGCAGTGGCAGTGGCAGTCGCAATGGCAGTGCTGCACGTACTGGTACTGCTGCAGCGGTAGCATTAGTCATTCTGGGACTGTCTTGTCTTTGATTAACTAGTCATTGTTATTTATAGCATCGGCTAGCCTATGGTTGTGAAATTCGATCATGTGGTCTTTCTGGCATAATGCCGGGACTGTGCATGGCATTTTGGTTAGTGACCTAGCAAATCAAGTTCCTTTGTCTCTGCCTTTTCTTCTCCTCCCTGTGCCCTGTGTGGAGTAGCATGACGAAATATTTAAGAATATTATCAATTATATTATTAAAAGATAGAACAAAGCCATCACGTATATCCATATAGGTTAAAATATATGCACCGTTGATCATAGTATGAGCCCGAATTATAATGGTGTAGATGAGTCAAATTGTCTGTAGAAATCCTACGACTCTTATTATGTAAATAAAGAATAGAACTCTATTTTACTAAAGTTATTTTTGGAATTAATATTAGACAGAAATTAGTAATTTGATTTATATATAAGGTGGATAAAGAATACAACTCTATTGATCTAAATTGCTAATACGGAATTAATTTTTAAACATAGCAATTAGATTTATATATGAAATGCAACCTAAAACTGAAATGTGGAATAAGAACTAAAGTAAAAATATAAATTAGCAGGTGGATTTATGTATTAGGTGATAAAAAACACAATTCTATTTCCTTAGATAGCTGACCGGAATTAATTATAAAGGAAAAATAACGGTTGAATTTAAATATGAAATTCTATCTAAAACTGAAATGAGAAATAAAAATAAAAATAAATTAGCAATTTAGTTTTCATTTGATAGCACAAAATATGTAGTGATGAAGGATCAATGTCAACGAAACATGCATCAGATGTATCAACATGTATAAGTTGCTTTTGCCGATGGGTAAAGAGGAAACACGCATTAGATGTATCGACCTATATGGTTTTGGTAATATAGGAAAAAAGGTCAACGGGAGTAGAATGAATACAAGGGAAGCGCTCTAGATAATAAAGTTAAGTCAAATATGTTATAAGTCATTTCCAATTGTGCTAAAATTATAAGTCAATGCAAAACAACTTGGGCAGGATTAGTAAGAACAAGTTATAACGACAAACAATGACGATAGTAAGTGAGAGAGAGAATGTTTTTGTAATTTTGATTAATATATGCAGATGGGCACATTACCGTCTAGGTCGTGAGGCAAGTCTAGGACAAAATAACAAGGAAGCAGTGATCATGCTTCAAAAGAAGTATACGGAAACAAACTGATGATAATGGTGAGATGCAGTGAGGCAAGGATGACTGTAATATGCCTCTAGAAATGGTCTTCATAGAGTATAGCAGTTTGATCATGAGGCCGTAAAGGAACCATTGAGATTTAGGTTCTCACAAAAGAGCTCAGTATCATGGCCACTGAGTCACTCTAATGCACATGAGTCTAAGAGCAGAAGCTGGACGAGTGTTTGGACACCTCAGAATGCCAGGATGTGATAGGTTTAGTCAAGAATGGAGCATGACGAGGATGTCTACTTCGTGGTTGCCATCGACGAGATGGACATATGGAGATGCAAGTAAGTAAGAGGAGCATGCATGAAAGCATCTAGAAGCTTGATATTGAATAATCAAATAAAACAAATACAATGCAGAGATGGATGGAGGAAGAAATGTATGGATTATGTACGAGCCATCAATGATTTAATTTTTGGTGAAAAATTCTTCAAATGTTTATTAGTGGAGAGGTAGACACTGAGAGATGAGGAGAAGTGGGTGCGGGAAAGCTTGGAAGTGGTATGCGGACCTCGATGCCACTGGCTTTCATTGTCATACATCGAAGTTCTAACTTTGCTGTATAATCGTCCATAATCACTAAAAAATGGAAGAGAAATTAAAAAATAGCGCGAAAGAACGACACGTATGCTACTAAAAATAGTACTTTTAACTAAAAGTTAATAACGTAATATATTTAATAAAAATATTTCTATCGAAGACGACTTTTTACCATAATTGTTTCTATATATTTGAATAACGTATCAACTCTAAGGTGAATAAAATTAAATGACAATTAACTAAATTAAATAATAATAAATAATATTAAAAATAAATCTGGTAAATACACGGACTACTCTGGAGTTTATTATTATCTCTTAAAATAAAACGATATTATCTGTTTGCGGCTAACTCGGTGACGGCACTGGCTCCTCTGAAAGGCCACTCGGTCGGATCTCGATCCGATCGAAATCGAGCCTCCGGGCTGCGGGCCCATGATGATTCTGATCTGCCTTCTCGTACTCTCCTCATCATTGGAACAGAGGAATCTTCTACAGAAAAAAGAGGCAAAAAGAAGGCATTATGCTCCGTGCACCGTGGTGGAAAAGGATGAGAGCTTTTGGACCCAGCTCTGAAGTGCACACGACGATTGCTCAGAGGATGTGCTACGATAACTAACCTTCTTTTGCACAGTTCTCTCATCCTTTAGCCGTTGATTTTTTTCACTCCTGCATGAAAGAACTACTAGTTGTTCGCAAGAATGTTTGATCATTAGTCCCGTCTCTGTACGTTCTGGTAATTGATTCTGCACAAATCCATGATTATTTGAGTAGACAGAGTTGGGCTTGGGCCCAGTCATTCAGCCCAGAAGTAGAATTCCCGCTTTCCGTGGCAGAGAATCCATGTGCTTTTTTAAAATTGTAAAGAAGACGTATACGCGTACATGTACCATTATATACACACGTAACATCCATGTAAACGCGCCCTTTAATCATAGTTAGAATTAACGATGACCGGAGGTAAATCTATAAATCTTATTAAATTTCTATTAAACACACCATATGTATATAAATGCAAACACCAGAATTGAACTTTAATGGGTGAAGTTATGCACCCACAACTGCACCACCATATCAAGAGGTGGCTCTCAAACTGTGTGCCTCTTTGGATGAAAGGAATTTCATATGAGTCTTCGAGGAAATCATATCTTGTGGAATTTGACCCTATGCTATCCTTTGGAACACATAGATGAGCTCACAAAATTTAATAGGATCACTGAAGCTTCTCTGTGATTCTATAGGAATTTCACTATCCAATTAAATCTCTTCTTCTTTTTTCACTCATTGGCGTTGTAGCGAGACATCTTTTCCGTGTTCTTCTAATGTCCTAGCTAAACAACCATTCATACAACTTTAGGCCCTGTTTGTTTGGGCTCTTTTTGGCTCTTGGACTTTATGTGCTTTCGGCTTCCAAAAAGCCAAAAGCCAAAAGCACCTATTTAGGTGCTTTTTTGGCTTCGAAGCCAAAGTCCAAAAGCCAAAAAAAGCCCAAACAAACACCCCCTTAATGTGTTTTGCAATTGTCTATATTTTTTTACGAACGGCTATCAGCCATTTTCATCCAAAGGGAGAGTTTACAAAAAAAAATGACGGTCAGGAAACCCCAGACAAAAGAACAGATGTACAAAGATGCCGAGAAAGGTTCTGATGAGCCTAAAAAGAAAACTATGAAGCTACTCTCTCAAGATCACAGGCATCAGCCTGCACCCACGGCACAGCTTCATGTCGAATCATGTTACGCACGTCGGCCGCACACATGCCCCTGCCCTCGAAGACTTCTGTTTCTCTCCTTCCAAACCTCCAAGCGGTGAGGAGCAGGGTGCCAAACCCCCATTGGCGAAGCGGATGGTTCTGCTCAGAATTGCTTTCCCACCAAGTATGTAGATCGTCGGAAGGCAGCCAACTGTCCAGGGAGAGTTCAGTGGAATCAGTCGCGGTGGCCACAAGATACCACACTCGTTTAGTGAAAGAGCAGATAATCATCTATTTTATACTTATATTTATATTAAATTTCATGTTTTTTCATTCCTGCAACCTAATAGGACTCTACTAACAGAAAAAGATATTTGTTCCTGCAATGAGAAAGAAACACGGTATCCTGGTTTTGGTCAAATACTCGGCTGTTTTGGTCACTTTTTGAGTGCTTTCCGACAATACGGACAGGTGACACGTGTCACGTATCGCGCCTCTGACTCGTGATGTGTGTGAACCCCGCATCCTGGATCCACGAAACAGGGCTATCACGGCCCTAACCAGCGACGCGCATAGACCCCGCAAGATTGATCGCAATAGGCACCTATCGTGCTATGGGATAGTGATAGACACCTATCGGGCCTCTACTTTGCAACAGGCCACTCTATCCCAAGTGATAGGTTCCTAACAAAAAATAACTTTATCTAACGCTTAGCAGTTGTCAAAGTCCTAACCAAGACAGAAAGACTAATTAATTTAGCATGATGTATATGGTACATTTGTATTTTCACTGCTTGTGAGTTCCTCGATCAGGCATGATAACTGCACATGCCACGCAGCGCACTCCATCAATCTGAAAGTGCACAACTCAATTGCGACTAGACAATAGGAGTATCAATCAGAGCTGTCTTAGCTAGGACTTTGGCAACCACTAGGCAACTAGATAAAGTTATTTCTCGTCGCGAACATATCGTTTGAGACAAAGTGGCTTATTATGGGGTAGAGACGTGGTAGGTGTCTGTCACGGCCCTACAACATGATAGTTGCTCTGTCCTAGCGCGATAAGCCCGCTTCGTAGATCCAGAGTGTGATATATGGCATATTCCGTCTATCCGTGTTATTGCTAAGATAAAATAAACATTAAAGATATATAAAGACTGGATTTATAAAAAACCGCTCGGAGAAGGGCCATAATCGGTTTTGGTCATTTGGTACGACACATTACACAGACCTTCTCTCCCGACGGGACAATGTATTTTCCTGAATCCTGACTGACCATCTCTATCTTTTCAGCAATCATCAAATATCTGCAGACAAACCGAAATGGTGAAACTTGCTGTTTTGTTCCCAACGATCGGTTTCATTCCGGAGGATACAATGCAGTTACCAACTGACAAATGGACCCAGCAAATGGGCCACACACAGACGTACGTCGCCATGCACGAACGGTTTCCCTGACCGACACAACGCGTCATTGGCGTCCACGTGTGCAGTATAATGGTTTGACGCAAACGAGCACCGCTTGCCGGCGTAGCTTGTCAAATTTGTGATCGATCGAGCTCTTAAGGGCATGTACGATGTGATGGTGTTAGAAACTTGCTAAAAAAAGTATTAGTACTTGGTTCTAAGAAAAGTAAATTTACTCTAATGTGGTGGTGCTAGAAACTTTTTCTTAGCACCTACTTTGGACCCATATGTCAGCATATTATATTCTTTCTCATCTATTTCTCTCTCACTATTTGCTCTAGTTTGGGCCTTACATATAGTCAACTCTCTCTTAGAACCTGGTTCTAGTACTAGAACCAGGTGCTAGCAATTTTTCCTTAGCACCTCCCTTCACAATGTTTAGAACCAACTAAAGTTGGTGCTAAGAATCCTTAGCACCCAATGTTGACCAATATTGTACATGCTCTAAGAGCAAAGAAAACCATTTTAGGAACTACCATGCACTACAGTCTACAGGAGACCGGCTTTAATTTCAGTCGTTTTCTTTCTTAATTACCAAAATAAAATCCCCAGACAAGTCGTGTTCTTGCTGCGTACGTATCTCTACACACACTGTATACTTCTAGTTACGATCGTTCAACGTCCACACTTCTACAATTAACCATTCAAACCAACTACCCTATTGTACGTTTCCATCAATCGCGTGCACTGCTGAATGTACAGTATTTAACCACTCCTTCAATCGGCCGTTTAATTGGAACTAATTTGAATTAAACGCGTATGTTTGGTCTGTACAGTTACACCTAGCTTACGCGCGTGTCGTCAGGTACTGTGCCTGTACAGTGTATGAGTGTGTATCACACCGTTGCACACGAGGTGTACTTAATTAAGCAGTCCCCCAGGGATTTATTATCGGTCCCTGATTTGCATCTAAGTGTCTACTTCACTGCAATGATCATGGATTCATTGGTTTGATTTGAGCAGTCACAACTATTATATTTAAAATACCTAGGCCTTCCGAGGCTGGAAGGGAGATTGCATAAGGAGAAGTTTCAAACTTTGCAAGCTAAAATCAGCAAGCGTTTAATGGATTGAGCACCTGTCAGCTGGTGGTAAAGAGGTCCTAATCAAATCTGTTGCTCAGGCTATTCCCACATATGTCATGAGTGTATTTAAGCTGCCGATGTCAGTTTGTGACGGGATTATGCGGCTGATCAGAAGCTATTGGTGGGGTGGTGAGAAAGACAAGAGACGCACCCATTGGATTGCATGGGACAAGATGACCCTGCCAAAAAGTCATGGGGGTCTCGGGTTCCGGGATATGAGGTGCTTCAACCAGGCTCTTCTAGCTAAACAGGCTTGGAGACTTATACAATTCCCTGAGAGTTTATGTGCTCGGCTTCTGCGAGCAAAGTATTACCCTCAAGGATGCCTCATAGATACGGTTTTTAAGGGTGTTTCTTCGCCAGTGTGGAAGGGTATCGAATACGGCTTGGAGTTGTTAAAGCGTGGTATAATTTGGAGAATTGGGAACGGGCGACAGGTTAGGTGTTGGCGCGACCCTTGGATCCCGAGCGATGGTTCCTTCAGACCAATTTTGAAGCACGCGCATTGTCGTCTTAAATGGGTCTCTGACTTTCTTGATGAATATGGCAGATGGAATATGGATCTCTTGTCCACTTACTTCCTTCCTACGGATATCGAAAGCGTGCTTCATATTCGGACTTCGGGCCGTCTGGAGGTGGATTTTCTTGCATGGCACTATGATAAGAATGGAGTTTTCTCCGTTCGTAGTGCTTACCATCTAGCTGTCTCAATCTAGCCCCAAAATTCTGCCTCTGGTGCTTCGAGTTGCAATCCGAATGGTTCTAGGCTTGTGTGGAATTGTGTCTGGAAATCCAAAGTTCCGCAAAAGATGAAGATTTTTGCATGGAAAGCAATTGTTGATGGCTTGCCTACTATGACAACCAAGAAAAAGCACTGCTTGGAAGATTTGGATACTTGTCAATTGTGTAGCACAATGCCTGAAGATTCATTCCATGCACTGGTGTCCTGTCCAAATGCGAGGCAAATATGGGATGCTATGCGTGAGGTCTAGCCTCTCCCAAAACAGGGTGATTTAATCAATTCGGGACCGGAGTGGTTGCTCAACCTCCTCTCCAGGTGTTCAGTACAGATAAGGGATCTCGTCATCCTCGCGATCTGGCGCATTTGGTTCTTACGGAACGAGGTAATGCATCATAAGCTCTTACCCCCTATTTCTGCTACCAGGCACTTCCTTGCTAGCTATGCTGAGTCCCTGTTCGCGATCCGACAACGGGATGATCGAGACCTGCTGAAAGGGAAAAGGCCGTTGGTTCCGCTCCTTCTTCCTGAGTTTTAGCCTGTGCAACCTACCGATGCTCCTCCACCAAGTCAGACCTGGTGTCCTCCTGATTATGGCTGGACAACACTGAACTCGGATGGGTCCTTCGTGGCGTCAGATGGGTCAACAGGCGTTGGAATGGTGCTGCAGGACTCTGCGGGTGTGGTACTCTTCACTGCCTGGAGACAAATGGAGCTCTGTTCAGATGCTTTCGAGGCAGAATTGCAAGCAGCGATGGAGGGCTTATCTCTGGCGCTGATCTGGACAAATTCCCCTGTGGTCCTCCAATCTGATTGTGCCTCTCTTCTTTGTGCGATTCAGGACAAAGCGTACGGATGCTCCAAGTATATGTTTCTTATTAAAGAGCTTCAGCTCCTTTTGTCTGGCAGGCGAGCTTCTCTACTGCAGAAGTGCAGTCGGGCGCAAAATCGAGTTGCTCATGAACTCGCCAAGTTTGCTCGCGTGCAGCGTTGTAATGGGTTTCTTTTGAATGATGCTCCCGGCTGTGTCCGGTCCCTGTTAAGATCTGATTATAATCCGTTTGCTGACTAATCCAAGTCCCGTTCCCACAAAAAAAAATTGTATATATTACGTTTACAGCATATAGATGTAATCTTAAATACTATCTCCTCAATAAGAATATCTGACGTAAATTTAAAAGTTGAATGTATCTAGATTTTTTTTTCCTCAAAGAACTTACAAATGATGAGGTCCCACATACTGCCCTTCCACCCCAGCTCCAATTCAACATGACATAAATTAGATACAACCGATGGTGAAATATTGGGACTTAATTAAGATGCTCGAGGAGGTACGTGCGTTGCTAGAGCTTTATGGGCAAGCTTAATTTCCCTGAAATGTCATAGCTAGTTAAGATCGAATTTTGTTCGTACGTGCTTCAGTTTTATTAGAAGCCACTGTCACGATGAATTTAAGCACAACAAAGCCAGGCTGCGCATGCGCGTACCTAAATATAAGACCACATTAGTTTTTGGGTCATTAGCTGATTACTTAGAAACGTCTACCTAGCTTACTCTCACTTTTGGCCAGACACCAGACGAAAATCTGAATTTGCCGGCTCTTAACCCATCATATTCATACATATATATACTGATTTTTTCCATTATCTAAAAAAATACACATATATACTAGGAACTCACGCGTAACCATTTTAGTAAAACTTAAAACTTACCTAGCTAGCGCCTAGTAGTATTAATCTGTGCTGGTACACAATTTTATACGGAAAACACAGTGCACAGCGCGTTGCAATCTCGATCTTTTCTATATATATACTGCTAATTTGTCCTGCTGCATCCCTAGGCTTCAGCTGCTGGCCTAGATCTCGATCTGTCCACGCGCGCATGCATCGTTTTGGTCTTCTAGATCTTATGACAGAGGGCTAGCTGTGTGCAATTGTGTTGATTTGGCTTTGTTGAACGTTTTGGATCCTCTAATTCCTAGGTACTTGTCCCTGCATTATTGGAAGCAAGCTAAGCTAAGCTAGCTACGCTACATCATCTCGTTCTCTCATGTGACTTGTCTCTGCTGTGCAGTCTCAAATATATATGGAAAGATAAGATGGAAAATAAATTCGATCGATCCGTTTGTGTCGGTCAAAAGTCGCCATTCGCTTGCAGTTAAGCTAGCTGATCATGCATGCATGTGTGGCAGCTAGTTACAAAGGCAAAATTAAGTTGCCGAGTTAGAGTACGTACATCATCTCTTGTAGACAGCTCAGTAATAAACAGCAGACTGAAGCACGAGCGACGTACGTAAGTTTCGGGACCAACACACCACCATCACGATAAAGCCAGACGATGAGACTGACGCTGATAAATCGGTCATGCCTGCAGGTGCTAGCTCCTGCAAATACGATAGATTCGATCAGTATACAGTAGCTAGTCTCAGTCATGGTTGCATTGTGAAGAATTAACACACGATAGATTCGATCAGTATACGGTAGCTACTCCATTTCCTTTTATGGCACACATGTATTATTGCTCGTGAATTACTTCATCGGTCCTCCATGAATTATTGCTCATGTTGTCGAACCGATGACTTGTCTGAGCTCATTCGGTGCGCATCGATTTGATTATGATGGATCGATGGATCATGGATGTATCATTTGGACATGATCGATCTTAACTGAAACGTGGTCCGTGATATCTATTTTTTTTTCTAGCTATACCTAGAGAACTATCTTAGCTTATACATTATATCTATTACATATTAAATGTATATAACAAGTTAAAAAATAGGTATGCTAAAAGTTCTAAAACAAAGCAAAACATATGTATGTTAATTTGGTAAAATTTCTTTTTGTTAGTATACCATAACTGATAGATTTTCACTGTACCTAAATCACAGCTGATAGATCGTCATAACTGTATCTAGCTAAATCATAGCCATTAAATCTTCGTAATTGTAGCTCAACACATCACAATAGATAGATCGTCATAACCGTACCTCAACATATTACAACCGATAGAACATCACAATTCTACCTCAACAGATCACAACTGATATATCTTCATAATTATACCTAACCAAATCACATCTGATAATTTTTCATAACTACACCTTCATCCTGCCATTGATCTGCTAGATGTCACAATTGATAGATCTTTATAATTATACCTAAAAATTATCAGACATTGATCCGGTGTACCTAATTGTAAATGACCCACAGCCAATTGATATTCATAATTTTATACCTCATCAAAAAGTTATCTAAGCTTTAATTCTACATATTGATCTATATCAATGAAGGACCGACGAACCTTCACTCCGTATGTTGATCTAATAAATGAGATACCATTAATCGGCTCATCATGATCCAAGCTTTAATTTCAAGTGATCCAATGTCATATACAAACAATCTATCGGCTCGGTACAAATGACCAAGCGTCCATCTCGATATACTTCCGTACTTCTAAATATAGTGAGCTCAAGTAATTCCTCATGCTGATCTAATATCATGTACCAACGATCAAACCGACTAGCGATCCAAACTTTAAATCTGCTACTGATATCACATACAAAAGACCTACCAACACACGTATAATTACCGACCCACTGGCATGCGATTCGGACTTTAATTATGCGTATTGATCTAATTTATGTACAATCAGTAAAACAACCAACGACAATTTAATGTTCTTGCAAATAGTATAATAATATATACCTATATGAATTCAAAAAACTAAAAGTGATTAAAAATATTTCTCGCACAATTACGCGGGACACCTACTAGTTATCATTAAAAGAAGGTTAAATCCTTCAAATACAACCCCAACAAGCTAGAAATACCACGTTAAGCAAAGCAATATTAGAAAGGTCTATACCATTTATTTCGTTTGGTCTGACCGAGGGAGTACATTATTCTATTGTTAAAAGAACTAATTTCAGTGGGTCTAGATTACAAACTTTTTGATTAATTAATCAGGTATAGATAAGAATTTTTACAATTATATCAAATACAACTAATATTTTCAAGCGTAAACAAATGATGCATTTTATTATCTAGCCCCACGATTGGGCGAGCAATTGTGCTAGATATATTATTTGAGGCAAGAGAGAAGTATCTATATCGCATTTCCGTGGATGTAGGCCATAAATTTACAGATTATTTTGATATACATTAAATCGTTAGAGTTCCATAAAATATAACTATAAATATTTAATATTTCCAATCACAAGCACTACGATGACACTAAAGGGTGGGAGAACTTTGATTTTGAATTGCGTGTTTATTGCATATGTGTAAAATGTATGAACATGTGCACATATAAGCTTTGACCGTTACTTTGCACTCGTAATGTTAATAAAAAGTTATAGAATCTCGATATTATAAAAATATTTTTCATGAAAAATCTAGTGATGCTATTTTATTTGATCAATATTAATAATTCTATATATATTACTGGTTTAAGTTAGAAAAGTTTGACTATATTCTTTCTAAAAGATTAATTTTTTTAAACGGAGATAGTATAAAAGTTTTCCTTCACCTTTTCTTTTCTTTTCAAATGCAGATAACTAATTACAGCATACAAAATTGCGTTCCAAGAAATATATTTATCGAACTGTCACGTTCGCTAGCTAGCTAAGCCAGTACAAGACAAAGTTTGCACAGTAAAAGTTACGTCCTCTCCTTACAGCTCAATCATCACCAAATTGAAGCAGGCTGCACGCACGATAAAGCCGGACGTACGGGACCAACAGCCCACCATCACCAAAAGTAAGTAAAGGGATCGAGCACGAATTGAATGACCGGCCGGCCCCATGATAAAGCCAGACGACGTTGAACCTGAGATCGATCAATCACCACCCTTTTATTTAATTAACCACTGAAAAATCAAATCACCTTCTATACATGTGTACCCATATTTCTGTTGCATCATCACCACATCATGTGCACTTTACACGCAAAGTTACAGATCAATAATAATCCACCAAGAAGGAGAAGAACGGGAAAAAATTTACAAACCAAAACCTCACAAAACATTAGCTATCGTACGTACGTATGCACGTATACATTACAATCTGGAGTTTAGCATGCAGCGAGTTAATTGATTGCTCGCCGCCGTTGGCGTTGGTCCGATTCAATTCAAGCACCAGTTGCCGAGCCCGTGCGCATCGAACTGCACCACCGCGTCCTTGCTGTCGCCATAGATGCACTGTCCCTGGATGGCGTGCTGGTACTGGTGCAGTTGGTAGCCGCCGTCGAACACGTAGTCGGACCACTTGAGCTCGTCCAGCGCCGCGCCGTAGTGGTTGGCGCCGGCGGCGTCGACTACGGTGCCGCTGGTGATCGACCCCAGCTCCAGCCACGGCAGGTGGTTGCTGCTCTGCGTGGACGACTCGAACCCGCCGCTGCTGTTGCTGTGGTTGTTGCACTGCTCGTCGGTGTTGGTGGTGGTGGTGGTGGCGCCCGGGCTTAGGACAGCCATCGAGTTCAGCGTGCTGGAGCTCGACGCCGACGGGATAACCGCCGCCGGGTGTACAGCACCGGTGGGATCGCAGTGCAGCGCGTCCGCGTCCAAGTAGTCACTGAAGTCCGCTGTTTGGTTGTACCCCGACAGCGACAGGGATCCATCGCTGCCGAGGCCACCGCCGCCGCCGACCGCGGCGTGCGCGCTCGCGGTCGCACTGCCTTCCGTGCTGCTCCGGCTGTACATGTAGCTCTCTGTCGACACCAACGGCGGCATGTGTGCCATGTGCTGGCCCGCGGATGAGAGGATGAGCTCGGCATCGCTGAAGAGCGCCGTGCGGCTGCCGGCCTCGGCGGCGAGCGGCTTGTGGGTGACCGGGTCGATGCCGCGCTGGCGGAGCTTCTTCTTGATGAACGAGTTCCAGAAGTTCTTGACCTCGTTGTCCGTCCTCCCCGGCAGCTGCGCCGCAATCTGAGACCACCTGACAATGCATGCATTCGATCAGCAGAAAACAATAAGTAATTCCCCATTTGGTTAGCTAAAATTTGAATATATATATATGTAGTAATGTTTAGTTTGGTACTTACTTGTTGCCTAGGATGGAATGGAGATGGATGATGAGGTCTTCCTCGTCCTGAGAGAATGCGCCCCTCTTGAGGTCCGGCCTGAGGTAGTTTATCCACCTCAGCCTGCAGCTCTTTCCACACCTCTCAAGGTCTAATGCAACAACAGAACCAATTACTTCCATCAAACCAGTAGCACTTCCAAAAGGTTCATTAGCACAAATCATGGAGTAGTACTTCCGCTAAATCATACTATCATATATATGAAACTGACCAAAGCAGTTGTAATGTTAGTACACTACAATACTACATTGCTGGAGGAGAGCTAGCTAGCATCTAGTGAACTACTACTAGTTAGTAATAGTATGCGTGTTGGGTACAGTACCTGCTATCTTGGGGACAGAGCTCCAGCAGCCGTTGCCGTACTTGGCAATGTGGTTCATCAGCTTCTCGTCCTCCTCCGGCGACCAGAGGCCTCTCCTCAGCCTCTTCTTCGGGCCGCACGACCGCTTCGCCATGTCGTCGTCGCCCGAGCTATGTGGCAGAGGAGCGACCTACCTCAATGGCGCGCGCACGGGCAAGCGGAGACGATGATGATGGCGGCAATGAGGACAGGCAGAGAGAGATGAAGAGGACAAAGCGAGGTGGGAGTATAAAAGAGCTCTGGGTGGAAGGCGGGAGGTCGCTCTCAAGTAGATGCCAACGTAGTGTGGAGAGGAGAGCTTCTCTCTCTCTCTTTTCAGCTCTCCTTTCTGCTCACTTCTTCCACCATTGCTCCGATTGAGCAGTAAAGTTGGTCGTGTGAATCATGCCTGATAATTAAGCCCATACAGCGGTACTACTGCTACTACTACGTACTACGTACTAACCTTCACCCGTGTGTGCTGATTAGATTAGGTCTCGTAACTGTCCACCCAGCTGTGGTGGTAGGGCTGGTTGACTCTTTTCTGCTTTTTGCCTCCTTCCCCTGCTTGATTATTTTCACCTTGACACTTTGCATCTCCCACTACGGGAGCTAACTGCATGCATGCATGCCCCTGTTGGACTTTGGACATTCACTTTGCGTTAACATCACTTCTTGATTTCAGTTATTTGCAACGCAAGCGATCGACCTAACACGGCAACACGGTCATCTCATCTCCACGATGAGTGGTTTCTTTCTATGAGTGAGAGAAGTTGGGGCAGTGGCCGCCGACGACGAGAAAGGATGGCGCCATGGCGGGTGGCAGTGGCCGGTAGCAATGGAGGTGCAGCAGATGAGGTGGCGGGAGACGACGGCACAGGAGGCGGCAGCGGTGGGGGAGGAGCGTGAAGCATGGTGGCCGTGAGATCGGGATCTGACGGACCAGAAATCTGTCTGAAAAAAGAGAGTTTAATAGTGTGTAGACTGTCCACTAAAAATACTAATCAATTGCTTGCCAAATGCCACAGCAGAAGATTCTTACCATGGGGGATGGCTATAGCTAGCTAGTGATCGGGTAGGGACACAAGCCGTAGGAATGTAGGATGGAGAAGGCCATATGCCCATGTGAGAACCTGGAGACACTACAGCACAGCATGCACTTCATGTGTGGAAGAGAGACGGCTTTGCAATCATAACCACATGTTAGTAGACAATAAACTTAACTATTTGCCTTTTCTAGCTATATGCAGCAATCTTACGAGTCCAATTAGTGATTTCTGATGTGTACGGTTTCGTGTGCTCCCTCCTTTTGTCACACCAATGCAGATTTTAATATACGGAACAGATCATCTGATAGATCACTTTACCTGGCAGCAAACCGGTCACCGCGAAACTATAGTGACCTCGTGACAGAGAAGTATATACACAACACACGTGCTTTTTATCCCCTCTGCACCGACAGGATTTCCTCTCCAGTGTTCATGAAATGCTAATTACTCTTTCCCCACCAAAAAGATGCTAATTACTCGCTACAAAGTAACGATTTTTTGATCAAGCTAGACTACTCTCGTTTCTACCAACCGGGTGAAGGTCCGCCCGATATTTAAAATATATTTTTCACACTCTAAAAGGTTGTACATGTCTTTAAAATTCATAAATATACATCATGTTATAACATGTGCACATAGTCATCTGTATCTTCACTATTCAAGCTACATCAATTTGTTTTTCTTTTATATCTGACATGTATGGTGATATTTAATTTTACATCAAAATTTACAAGTATATATGTTATACCATAATGTCCATCTATAATTCTACAACAGTTTAGAGTAAGAAAATTGCATTTCGAATAAACCTCCGCCCCGGTGGAAAAAAATACATCTGCGAGGAGGCTACTCTCGATCAATAGAATATGGTCTCATTGAGATGCATTGTTTTATCATTTCATATCCTATATGTGTGTACGCTCCAAGTTCGAGACCCCAACAGTTCGATCGGTGTGTTTGATCAGTGTGACGTACGTACGTATCACGTACGTCTGCGCATATCCCGGAGACTAGTAGCCTAAAAATCTACAGCTACGTGCATGCATTAGTTGAACCGCACGTGAAATTATTTAATCCAAATATTGTTTAGAAGATAACAAGCATAATGCTGAAATGACAACACATACCAAAGACATTTTCCTTTATACGTACGTACAGTATGACTCGTACTTTATGCATGTCCGCTTGTGCAGCGACTTGAGTAGGAGTGTGACATGTATACCGGGTTCCTCTATTGCAGGACAAGAACGGAACAGAGAGTCTGAATCCAAACAGAAAAATAAGTTGTTTGTTCAATCAGTACTTTAATTTATACAAACTGAAACTCATCTTATATACTTCTCATTAATTAATTCCAGCTTGATCCGGTTATTCGTTACAGTGAACACATACCATGTCTCAAATTTGCTCCACGCCGGAACGAATATGAAGACCATCGTGCATATATACACTGAAACAATACACATAAATCAAACAAATAATTAATCGAAAACCATGCATCACCAAAATATCAAATAATGGATTCTAGCGCTGGCTGGGCCGCGGAGAAATGTACGAGAAGTGAGTTATGTTTAACACGATGCATGCATGTGTTATTTTCCGCCATTAATCAACATGAGTTCAATTATTTGCCGCTAGCTAGCTAGCTCATATTCATTATCGCAACGGTCGGGCTAATGTAATTACACGCGCATTATGGAATGTTGGGGATCTCTTGATCAAAATGGAGCTGGCGGCATGAAGACATAATGCATGTTAGGTGCAGCAATTATGCATACATTATTGGAGTTGCAAAGGGTGGCGCAGCTTGTAACTGCTAATCATGCAGACAAAGTTTCTCTCGATAGATATGCACGTTAACTCGGTGCATGCTTAACTCCTAACTTTAGTTCCCTTCACTCACATGTCCAAATACGTAGTGCACCAAGAAAATATCCGGTGCTACTGCCCCTTGAAAAAAGATCCGAATGGTTATGAAAAGTTCTGGTTTTGTTAGATAGCAGATCATAACATACCAAGCACCGTGCATAAAGGAAAACGCGACACGATTTAGGAGAAAAAAAAGCAAATGAGTGGATGATAGTTTTATCCTTTAATTTTCTTTTCACCTGTTTATTTTCGGACTTATCGGCGGATCGAATTCAGATTTAAAATATTGTGATATGATAAAAGGATTTTAATATGTATTTTTGTATTTCTCTTGATCACCTGCATATTTTTGCGAGGGCTGCTAGCGTAGTACCAAATATATTCTTGTGTAAACTATTCTCTCCATTTCAAAATAGATATCTTTTTAATCTCTCAAATCTTTATCAAAATATTTGTCTTTCTACACTTCCAGTACAGTTTTAGTCATTGTGTTCTTACTTTGTCCTTCATTAATGTCATAAAAAGAGTTAATTACTCATAGAAGTATTATTGATAATACTAACACTTATTGTCTCGCGGAGGAAAAATAGATAGACATGGAAATGATTGAAGGATAATATTGATATGTTACTCACATTTTGAATTCTTGTACCCAACTCTAAAAGAGCATCTAAAATGAGGGAGTATAATGGAGGCAACATTAATTTCTCCATGCCTATAAATCTATTGCTAAGCACAAACTTACCTCAACATGCACACATTACTACACAAACACCCAAATCAGACGTCTCATCACAAACGGTTCAACAAACCTTCTTGGATAAACCCTATCTAAGACGGTAAAATTCATGTCCTAGATGGCTTTTCTGTAGAATCATCTAAAATTAGTACATCCCAAACGGTTGTTTCCAGAAAAACCGTCTAGGATGCATTGGAGACGGTTTTTTTCAGTTAACAACCGTCTAGAATACATCCGGTCCATAGAGGCCTGATAAAGCTAATATACATATCTGGGCCAGCACTACCTAAACCTAAGACTCAGCTCTCTCCCCCACCACCGCGTGGTGCCGCCCTGGATCAAATCAACTATGCCTCCCCTCTCGCTCTTGCCGTCGTCATGCTCTACTCCTCTCTTGACTAGGGTGGTGGCCCTGCTCGGCCACCACAACCGCTTCAGCGGTAGCGCCCGCATAGACGGAGTCCTGCGGGTGCTGTGAGAAGGCAGGGGAGGGGAGAGCAGGTGACTATTGTGCCTCCTCGAATGGCGTTACTACTCGCGTTGACAGTAACCAGGCCGGTAGCCCTTCTCTGCCACCATGTACGTTGTCTCCATGCAGCATGGGAAGACTCTTCGTCGTGACGACCATAACTGCTTCAGCAACAACGCCTGCACAGAGGAAGACCCGCGGCGACCACCGCGAGAGGGAGGGGTAGGTGATGCCACGGTTGGCAAACTCCGCCACGAAGCTTGCCATCCAGGTTGGTGCTCTGGCCTTCCTTTCCACATGCTTCTTCACTTGCATGTTTAGATCGGTGATTTGTGTTGGTTTAGATGGATTTGTTCATCTAATTTGTGATGTTTGTCTTGTGTTGATCTGGTAGGCCCAATTTGATGTTCTTAGGTGCCTACTCCCATGGTTGGATGGAGGTGGAGCATTGGTTTAGATCGATCTAGTCATATGATTTCTCGTCTGGTTTGGTGTTCGTAGCGTGCACAGGACTTACCACTTCTTTTCAGTTTCTTTCCTGGTTCATTTTTATCTCATGTGTAGATCATTTCTTCGCATCCAAACTCTATCCAACCAGGAACACGCATGACGTGTGTGTCTCCAGGCGACGGATAGATTTGACCGTCAGGCCGACGACTCCACATGTTAACAATGGGGACCGCGTCGACTGCGTAGCGGGTGGGCCAAGGCTGTAGCGGCAAAGAGTGCACGGTCGCGACGCTAGCTCCAGCGATAAATGCTGCTTCAACGGTAGTCACGTGTCTGTTCCACATTCTCCGGTGCATTCTTTTAAATGTAAAAAAAAATTCAAGACGGTTCTTGAAATCAACCATCTCGGATACTCGACTACTATAGACCGGTTTGGAAGCTATCTCGCTTCACATCGCAAACACATAATCTGAGACTGTTGAAAAACCGTTCTGAACGGTGTTTCCGAACCGTCTCGGATGATGGTTCACGTGTTAGTCACACCAACTGGTATTAATCTGTGAAAGCAGTTGTTTGCTTGGCTTTGCTTAGGACTTCAGTAAGAAAACGCTGAAGAGATGCCAATTTAGCATGGAGTACTATATTAGTATATTTAATAGTCATCGGAGAAAGGAACATAGCACCAACTATGGTGGGGTTCTTAATTAATCAACAGAATCAATAGAAGCACTGTAGTGTTGATATGGTTATAGGGACAAGCTGAGGGGAAACCCGCCGCAAATAAACAATGCTATAGCTAGCCCAATTTACAGAACTGAATCGACAGAAATGTGATATATATGCAACTTAATTTGCACGTAACCAGCGCGCGACAAACCTGCAATCGCTGGCAAAGATTCTACACTTGTCAAATAATTCTTCCTACATATGCATTGTCGCGCTTAATGTGATGTTAGCCATGGACGTAGTAACATATAAATATCTTCAGTGACACTTCTATAACTTAGATTATATGGAGAAATAATTAGGAACATGTTTATAGCTCAGTCGTAACCCTCTGATTTCTAATCAAACCCCACCACGAATGCATGTAACCACACAAAATCTTTCAAGCTCTGTCTCTCTGTGACACGGAAAAAACTCTCTGCTTTTATGAACGGATATCCGGGAGCAAAGGTGAGCATCCAGTACACTATTTTTTGGAACCAGGTTTCCTTCTTTTCGTAACGGAAAAAGTTCACCCTCATGATATAAAGGTTGACGAAAAACTGGAAAAACGAGTTCGTGCATTACCAAGAAACCCACTGTTCAGTCTCAACCTCGATCCTGAACTGTGTGGCAAAATCCTGGTAACACCGGAAACTATCCTATTTTACAAGCCTACACGAGGCTATCAGCGGTCCAAAATAATAACAAGGCCGACATGCACCATACTAAGCTCTTCATGAATTGAAATCGAAAACTTGGGTGACCAAAGGCTTCAAAGCTTCAGATCTCCAGTACCAGTCTTTCCTGCACACCAGAATTTGCCTCTGTAACCCTCGCCAAATCAGTATTTATACTCTGTTTTGTATCTGATATATATACTTCGGGCCCTCCGTTTCTAGCATTGTTTTAAATACTTCGCATTTTTTACTAGAAGTTCGTTCTAGCTATCACAAGGCGAGTGGAGTGAACTTTCCCGAGCTACTCCTACAAAACATATATATACATGCTTGCGGTATTATTAGTGCATTTTAATTGGCCCATTTTACTTAAAAAATCGTTTGGCTAGCTAGGCAATACATAAATCTCCATGCGTACGAGTGTAGGTACAAGCCCGACAAATCGGCAGGGATACGATCCATCCAAACATGCACAGCTGACTCGATCGCTTGGTACACTGCGGCCTACGGTGGCACAGTACACCACCATGCACACACGCATATATTCGACAATGGATGCATAGGGCCACTTTAATCATGCACGATCGATCGATTTAATCAATCTGCAGTACGTCCGTCGTCCTCAACAGTGCGCATCGATACGGCCATAGTACAGTCGCATCGAGCCACAGGGGCATAGGGCGTTTCTCGCGGGCGCCACCACGGCGGACGCGCACCTCCCACCTGCCGCCTGCCGCCCGCGGTCCGCAGGCGCGCACGGCGAGAAGAACCCCGTGCACACGCACCACGTCGCCCTCCGGCATCGACGCGCGCGCGCCCACTCCCTTTTGCTGCTGTTGTCGTGCCGCTGTTGCGGGGCTGCTGCGCCGTGAATGTGCGCTCGGGCCCCCGGCGCCTGCCCGCCGGCCGGCCGGCCAGCGCGCGTGGGGGGGCTGGCCGGGAAGCTTTTAATGGCGGGTGGGTCAGTGTGTGTGTCCCGCGAGGCACTGACACGTACTGCTGGTCGTTCTCCTCCGGCTTAAGATGGGTGAGCGCGCGCAGGTACGTACCTGTCGTCTGTGCGTTGTCCAGCACTGCTGGGACGAGGAGGATCCGATACGTCGCTGGGTTGGATCCTGTTGGACGTTTGACGCGTCTACGTAGTCGACCTACGTCGGTCCCCGCATACGCGCGTACGCACGCACGCACAGGCCTATAGAGACGTGGCCTATGTACAGCCTCTAACTCTGGTACTGTATCGGGCTGGGGATTTAAATTTGTATCGGTTTTTTTGGCTATGTGCATTCTTTTGATGTAGATCTAGAAAAAATCAGGTATTTTTATTGTTTTTGTCACTACAGCCAGCACGTGATTATTATTTTTAACACAGCTTCTGTGCCCTTCACCTCGCCACCGTGTGCGGCTGGTGCTAACGAGAGCCAAACAGGGGCCTGGTCAGTCGGCGAGCAAGGGGGCAGCTTTGGATATGAAAACCTGGCCTTGAACGGGCGGTCCACCGAGGCAGCATCACGGGCTGCCGCCAGTCGACGGCCCGGTGATACGGCAGGTTGCGGCAGCCGAACCGTGGGACGGGACAGGTCCGGTTTGGAAGAAAACGGCGCCCAACTTGACGCTCGCGCGGACCACGGGGCGCTGCGGCCTGCTGCACGCGTGTTTTTGCGTGGGCGGAGATGACCGAAGCCCGCGCGCGCGGCGGCCCGTATTACCTCCTGCCGAGCGCGTTCGGCCGCGGCGCAACGGGCCGATGAGGATGCCACCCAGGTGGGTTGCGCGAGGCTGGATCACGGGCTGTTGGGCCAGTTTGCCTGGCGCGGAGATGAAAGCTGGATATCCGTGTGGTTGTGGTGCTGTTGCCGCCTGAGGAGCGCGCGTGCCCATCGTCATCCGCTCTGCACATGGTCCTACTGCCACATCCTCCCATGTCACTTTGTCGACAGGAAAATTACATACTCCATGTCACCTTGAGACGAGCTATGGCTATGCTTGAACAGGCTCACCCGTTCGGGAATCACATCAAATATCCATGGTTTCTCATCAACAACAAAAAGAACATGGTGAGCCCAAATGATTATAGGCGCGTTATTCATATTCTCTCGTTCAGTAGATGATGAATATGTAAAGGTACCACTTATACATCAATGGGGTCGAAATGTCCAGATACATAAAGGGAATGCATCGCAATGGAAAGAATTGATGTATGGAACTAAAAAAATGCAGAGGCCTCCCAGCATTCGCCGTGCGAGGCCCTGCCCTATCATATCAAGTGATGAACATTGCGCAAGCCAGGAACTTGCACCCTTCTTCTATCTATACCTTCCTTTTTAAGTTGTTCGGTTTTCAACACCTCAATTGCTGGTGTCAAAGAATTATAATCTTAAAGATTCCTCCCCCTGAACACAAGGTGATGGCACGTGCCGTCGCAAGGGTATGCGCAGTCTGTGTACTTGGCATCTCCTCTCTCAAAGAACCAATCCCCGACCGCCTCAGCGATTCTCTGCGTGTTGAAAGGCATAGAGGCAATTTCATCAGACTGAGCCAGGTCATTTGCTTTGTGCGCGGGTTCCACCGTGTAATGAAGAAGAAAATAGTTTGCTATTTGCATCGCTGCGAGCATACCTTGTTACCGAGACGAGGGGAGTTGTTTGCGTACCATGTATCCTGTCTCTCGCTCTGGCAATGTGCAAAACATGAGTTGATGAATATACCATTCTGCCTTGACCTAGAGAAACCCTTCACGGCTTCAAGCATTTCATTCCTAAAACCTGCATCATACATAGGGAGATTAGTCAATATAGTCTCAAGTTGACAAATTAAGGCTCAGAAGATCTGGAAAAACAGTAGTACCTTGTAAAAAACTGGAGTTGGTTACCATTACAAGAGGCATGATTCATCTTACATCTTCGCCATAGACCTTGGGGATCAGCTGTTTTTGGGGCTACACTTTGTTGAAGCTGGAAAAAACATATGAAAACAAATTATTTCATTGAATATTTTACGAAATGCCCTTGCAGTTCTGTATCCAGACTAATTGGTTATATGCATCACAAGTACCTGCCACACGTCATAGGCAGTGTTCAAAATAAAAGTCGGAGTTTGAATGTTCGGCAACACGTTCTGTGGAAAAAAACACTGTAGGGAGCAGAAGTTAGAAAAAATAATTGTGAAAAAACCCGTTACATGTATTTATCATGGGAGATATTTCTGAATGCTTGTCTTCTTACTGAGGTTTTATCCATGTGGGAGGTACAAGACCTAGGCAAACTTCTTCCAGAACCCTGTATTTTGGTGGATTTTGATGAGAATAACGTAAGCAAAATGAAGATATTGTTATTGCCTCGTCAGCACATCGATAATCTGACATAAATTAATAGCACCACGGGTAATAACTAATAATAGGATAGTATCAACAAAGAATTATCACAAACTGTTCAGAAATCATTGCAGACAGAGTGGCACATACCTGCAATCTCACGATGCCATTGAAGAACTCTTTCATTTCCCGACGACCAGCAACATCAACACTGCAAATGGTAATAGGATTAATTCGCCTTAAGATACGATTGAAGTGAAGTTAAAATAGCAATTGCTCTTCCTCACAGCAAAGAAAGAAAGGCACCAAGCGTAACAAAGAATATATTCAAAGCATACGTGTCAAGGAACATTCCAGCATCAGCAAGGCACTTGACTCTGGTATTCGACCGGAACAATCCACGGAACTCATCACAGTGAAGTATGGTAGAAGCACCCCCAGCAGAGCATCCAGAAAGAAGGGCCTGATGGAATCAAGTTGCATCAGGCAAACATAAATGATTTTCGAAAGCTAATTTAAAAATGATTTAACTTTGGAAGCAATACCTGATTAGCAGAACGCATTCCTTGAGCCATCAGAACTTCCATAGCAGCCTGCCAAATACGCTGACCTCGGAAATAAAGACCTGCAGCCTAAAGAAAGAAAATTCGGACAATCAATCAACATAGTTTAGTAAACATATACATTTATTTCTGCTGAGTGGAATGTGCAGTATCTGTTATGGAAGAAACTCAAAATTAGAATTGAAATGGAACTGAATAATCAACGTACGTATTTCTTTGTGAATTATTGAAATGAAGGGTCATCACTTATGCAGTAAAATGCAGAGATATAATTTGCACTAACCGCGTCAGCCCCGTCACCAGTGAAGGATCCACCATCACAATACCGAACCTTCACTCTATTCCAGTTGTAGAAATCTAAGTGACAAGAAAACAGCATTACAATTCCTCGATCATAAATAGCAACTAAATAATCAGCAGCTATGTTTGTTTCTTGGCAACAAAGTAGTATGACTACACATCACAAGTTCACAACACAGAATGACTAGAAGAATACCAGGATTTTCTTCAGGTCTGTTACTCATTATCCCTGTAAACTGGAGTTGCTTCTCCATGTGATTTGATGACCCACGCCGACTGCTTTTGCGGAACACACAGCTTTTAACATCATTGCACCAGCCTCCACCCTGGAATTCGATTTGGAATCACCATCAGCTATTAAGCCTAACGGACATATTGCATTCCCTGATGGTACTATGTGAAATTCAAATTTATCTCTCAGTTCACATATATGTGAATCATCCGCACCTCCAGATTGACAAGCCAACTGTTTGATCCTGATCCAGACCCTCGGTGTAGGTGATAACCCGGTAAGCTGCCATCCAAGCATACTGTAATGATTGATTATCACGGGAAGTAAGAATCAACATTTACCAGCCTACCATGCTATAAGGTAGAAAAAAATTCATACATACCTGTGACCTACTTCAAAAATTCTATTCTAAATACCAAAGCAATTGCCGCTCACTAGACTTATTTTGATTAATTATAATCTTGACAACACAGATCCGTAAATCAGCACCACCCTAAGTTAACTGCAAATCTTGAGCAATTGGCCTATAGACAGATGAGAATTTACACAATTCACAGGCAACGGTTGGTATTCCTCCCCCCTCCCCCCCGCCCCCACCAAAATTAGGTAACAAGAATCCATCATGACAGCCACCAGCAAGAGTAAGGCTAGATCCCCATGCTACATCAGGATCCTCGCATGGTAGTATGGCACATGCTACTACCAAACAATAAAAGGATAAGATTGCATGATCACTCAATCAAAAGAGCGCGTAACTAACATCGGATACTGAAGAAAAAAAAATGAGCAGTCACAATCCCTCTAATATACAGATGCTCTGACCAACCAGGGTCAACACAGCAGTGTCCTGCATCACACAACCCAACGACTCAATCTAAGGCAAGCACGACCAACGCGCTGACTCAATCCAAGAACTCACATGGGACATGGCCAATTAAAAAAACAATCTTTGCGACCAAAAAAAGGAGATTAACACAGGAACAGTTCTGGAACAACGAGATTTACCGGCTCCCTTAGCAGCCGCCGACTGAATGAGGGTAAGCCCGACGAAGGCGCCGTTGCTGCCGCCGGAGTTGCCATTGGTAGCGTAGACCTGCGTCTCGTTCCACCACGGCTCAGAGCCTTGCACTGCCCCCATCAAGAAACCAAGAACCAAGGCAAGAAGAACCCAAAAACCCATGGTGTTCTTTCCCTGGCTCCCTTCCCCTCTCTGTTTCTCCTACCCGAGGAATGGATCTGGAAAAGAGAGAGGAAGAAGGGATCGTGGAAGTGGCCAAAGCAAGAGAGGAACTTATACTCGGTGCCAAGTGCAGCTGAGCAATGGCTGATAAAAGAAAAGCAGCTGCTTCTGGAGATTCTGTGCTGTGATTCACTGCTACCACTGTAGCGTAGTGAGTGCTGCTAGTGTAAACGTGTTGTTGTTACCTGATGCTGCGTTACAGTTGTGAAGCAAGCAAAGCATCTCTCGGCTCCTGTGGCTGTGGAGGAGGAAGAAGAAAGGAAAAGGAGGGGAAGAAAACGGAGCTATAGCTAGAACGCGGCAACGTGGTGGTGGTAATGAAAGGAGAGGGGCGGAAAAGGCCGTGGAAGCTGTGATTGCATTTACTGCTTTTCGGGGAATCAAGACATTGGAGACCCTGCACTCAGCCGTTACAGCTGTGCGCAGGCCGCTGGTTGGTCTCTTGTGCTTCGCTGCTAGTTGGTCACAGCATTTTATGGGGAGGCGCAAAAACAGTAGTGTCGCCAGTCCCATACCGGAGCACAATGCGGCCAAAAAGACCAGAGTCTTCTGCACCGGTCATAATTCACTGTTAGTAGTTCCTCCGTTCCGGAAATATAAAACGTATATATATTTTTAAAGCTTTATTTTTAGGGAGTGTCTATTTTATTTTGACGATCCTAAGTATTGATTTTTGATCCAATAGTTAATTGAGTAGTTGCACATTTTAGAAATCATGTGTAATTTCAAGTCTAGAAATGTGCAACTGAGCATAACCGAGCGGTTGCACATTTTCTATACTTAAGTTGCACATGCAACTTAGGTATAAAAAATGTGCAACTGGGTCGACTGAGAAATAAAAATTTCTCAGTCGACTGGAGAAATAGCAATTCCGTTATTTTTAATTAATAATTAATTTGATAATATATAAATTATATAATTAAAAGTTGATATAATTAAATTCATATTTTAAATCACTTTTTAATTGTATCAATTTTATATTATATAATAATTTATATATTGTTGATCTAATTGTCAGTTGAAATAAATCTTAGAAAACGTATACATATGGAGTATTACTTAAACTATGTTGCAAACAACCACTAACGTGATGGCTGATGACCGGTTTAACACTAGTGCCAATCCTTGAAAAAAAAACTAATGTCAATGAAGAAGCCATGGATCAATGTGGCAATGTGGGCTGGTCATGTGGCCGGCCATGGAATCCATTAATCCGTCATCAAACGAAAGAAAAGGACCACCACACATGCAGTCCCGTGGCTGTTGCGACATGCAACGCTGAAACGGCTCACTCGCTGCATGCATCCAGGTACGTAGACGTACGTATTCCATCGCTGGAAAACGAAATCTGACCAGTTTTTTTTTCTTTTTGCGAACTGACCAGCTTTTCAAACCAACCGGCACGGGCACGTGCCATGGAGGTACGGCAGCTTGGCATGATTCTCCCAGCACAAATTAGCCCTTAAACTGCATGGATATGGCGTATGGTTGGTAGAATCGCATGAAGCAATCACTCCTTAAATAATCTAAACTACAATTTTAAAAATATTAGTAGTAAGGTTTTTTTATCATGACAGCAACAGGTGTAGTGCTCACTAATCAAAACGGGGCGGAGATCAGGTACATAATTAATAGATCGTGAAAGCATATTGACTCCGGTCAAAAGGGCAGATTCTGTCAAACTAAAATTAAAGATGTTAGGTTACGGATCCAAGTGATTTAAGGAGATGAATTTCCCCCTGATTCCAGGATAGTGAGTGTGTGAGTCAGTGACAATCGACAGCTACATAGCTGAGTAGGTGTTTATATCAGTGACCCACACCCATAGAGTCCGTATAATGACGTTGCATCATTGCAGGAGCACAGGGAGCATATGGCAACAGGCATTCGGCGGTTGGAGACGGCTGCTGGGGAGTGTATGTTCAAATATGGCGACGATTGCATAATAGGTTATGTAGCATTTAAAAGATACAACTTTACTAATCTACTATTTCCTTTCATTCATAATATAAGTAGTTTTAGGCTTAGGTACAAGAATTAAGAAGGATTAGTTAATGTACCAAATGACATTATTATCCTTGTCTCTCATACAATAAATAATCTAGGATATACAAACATGATACAGAGTAAAAGAGCTCATTAACCATAACAATTAAAGAGGAATAGACTAGAAAAAAATTGATATAAATATACATTGGAGTCCTATAACTACTTATATTTTGATAAACCTCTTGAATCCTAAAACTACTTATATTATGAATTAGATGGAATATATAATTTATTCATCACTTGTGTAATGCTAATTAGCTTTGTAATTACTTTGGGACTACGTACATCAATTAATACAGAGATCAAGAATTAATAAAAGCTTTGTCATTTATTCATCGATGAGTAGTATATAAAGAATTTTTCTTTAAACCTCATCGGTTGGCACGAGAGATCGAGGAACGGATAGGATTTCTCTGGAAAAAACGATGGAAGTACGCAGCTCAAAAGAGAAGACGGGGAACGCTCGAAAGAGGGTTGGAATAGATTGGTCACCGACACATAAGATTGTGACAAGGTGATAAAGAAGCTTCGTTACATTCCACGACAGGGACTGCTCCTGGTTTTGGTAGTAGATATTACGAATCAACATTATACTATCAATTCTTAACTGCAATTAGCAGTTAACAGTGTCTCTTCGAATGGCAACTATCATCTCTCTATTGTATATTAAAATATGTAACAATCATTTACAGTGAATACAAGAATTCCATTCCCTTATTCTCTCTCAGTTTCTTACCATGCTACAACAATAGATATTGGCCATGGCCTCATGTGGTCAGGGGAGATAACACAAACTATATATGCTGGTGATTTGCACCCAAGACCGTGCTTTGTGAACTATATGTGGGTACTTATTTTCCTTTGTTTATTGTGTTCAGTGTACTTCAATTTTGTTCATGGAGATCACATCACTTGGAAAATCAGCCGCCGCACGTTCACTGAACTGTCAGTGGCGTGGATTCAGTTAATTTTGTTATAATTAAACTAACAAAGTGTGATTTAAATATGGTTAAGAAAATTATTGATATACTTATGGAAAATGTTGACATAAAGTTAAGCCTATGACTTAGATCATACCCCCTGCGTCCACAAATGTAAGGTATGCACGGAATTTAAGGTTTAACTTTGACCAACAATTAAACCAATACTATTGACTTATATGACATAGTAGTGGTACCATTAGATTCATATTCAAACATATTTTCAAATGGTATCACTTTTGTATTATATAATTTAATATTATTAGTTTAATTATTGGTCAAAGTTGGACTTTAAATTCCGTACGTGTCTTACATTTGTGGACGGAGGGAGTATAGATTATAGTATGATACAATATAACTATGACGACTAATTAGATACGGATTAAAAAGTTATAACACAGTCTAAGTTCAAACGTGGTAAAATCAGACTGAAAACCAAATAGTGCCTTTGACAATATAGAGAGCTCGGCGACATGTATGCTAAGTAGATCCATGTTTGCTCTCGCGATCCACCGGCCAACATGTCTGCATCATTAATTCCACTGTCAAATCATCACAAATAGTTAAGCTCACCAGTTCAGAGAGCTCGATCGGACACTGACAGTCAGTCATAGCACAGTGTAGTCTCTCAGCCGCCACAGTTGCCTACACTTCTGGGTTTCTGCTCAACTAGAGTACAAGACCAGCACAAAACACGACGAATAAACAGTACACGCACTCCACGCCGCGGTAGGTACGGTGCATCACCGGACGCCGGAGCAAGGAAGACTAAAAAACAAAGTTAATTTGGAGAGCTGCATGAGCCGGAGTACATGGAAATAGATCAATCAATGTCGTCTCGCTGAGACTGCAGAGATCGAGGCTACCGACGCGTTCATGGTTCTCCAAATAAAATAGTGCTACCATGAACACGCGATGATCACGTGCCATTGCATTGCACAGATATACTTTCATGCCGATTTATAAAAAAATTATTATCTTTCCATCTCTACATCAAAAAATACACAAAGCTAAAATCGTCACCACATATAAAATATTATGTCAAAAGACATCAAAATAAAAAGAATTACATAGCAGCATAAACTACAAAGATCAAGTACTACATAGTCTATTACGCGACTGTCATTCATATTGGGACATAAATTCCCTAACAACCACTTCCAACCATCAGGCACCTGCCACCATCCGTTTCTTATCCTCCAGTCACAGTAGGGCCAAAATCACTATATTGACCCATTTTGGATACTTCAGCACGAAATGACCCTAGTTCGAAACTTTTTCGACATCTGATCCTTTCGGCTAACGCCACCCACGGTGGCGTGTGACTGCGAGGGCTAACGCCACGGTCAATGGCGTTCGCCCCCGGTCCACGCTCGGCCCGCCCGGTTGACCGCGCTGACGTGGTGAAGTTCTGGACGCCACGGACACTGGCATTCGCAGGCAGAGCGGAACGCCGTGGGCACTGGCGTTCGCAGGTGGCAGCCGAACGCCACGACCTCCGGCGTTAGCCCCCCGAAGGGTTAAGTGGCCGGGGGGCCGCGGGTGGGTCTCACCCACTCACTCAGCCCCCAGGCTTCTTCCTCCTCTCCCCACCCGAGCCGCTGCCCTCTTCCCCTTTCTCTCCCCCACTCAATCTCCTCTCAAATCCCTCTAAATCGGCGCCATTTTTTCGTTGAATCGGACCCCTTTGTATCTCTTGAGGTAAACTCTCACATCTCCCACGATTTGGTTGGTTGAAATTGGCTTATGTGGTGGCATTGTCTACTTTTGGGGAAACCCTAGTTTTTGGGATTTCTCACAAATGCATTGTTGAAATTGTGAAATATGGGTTGTTTGTGATGTGTAGTAAGCCATAGGGTTGGTCATATGGGTTTGTGATGTTTGTGAAATTGTGAAATTGTGAAATGTGGGTTTGTAGCAAGAACTAGGATTAGGGTTAAGGTATGTGGTATGATTCCCCCATTAGATGTGTTATGATTTTGCATTGCATTTGCTACCAGTTATTAGTATTTGAGGTATGAAGCGCTAATGCATAGTTTTCTTAGGGTGAAACCTATGGTGAAATTTTAGTTATTTCGGTTGTGATATAAGTTGATTCTAGTGTATGTTCAAATATGCTACTTTTGTTTGAATGTCAAACTCTAGTTAATTCCCCTCCAATTTTTGGTCATGTATGTATGTACCCAATTTTTGGCATGTATGTGTTTGAACCGGTCATTGTCATATGTCTATTATATATTTGGCATGTATGTGTTTGAACCAAGTATTGTTCAAATTTGTTATTGATTACTTGCATATATGGATGATAATAAATGTATGGTTGCACATGTATGAAATAATTGATGCCCGTGTCAATTGCATTATGTAGGATGGCTAATGAGCGTTGGTATTATGGGCTTGAGAATGTCTACGATCTCGATCATCGTGCGCGGCTTATCGAGAATGGGGAGGTAATATCGAAATTTTGTTCACTTTTTCTTTTGTTTGCAAGTACTAAGGTAGTGAGCATAATTTGTTTAATTTTGACAGGTTCTACCACCTATGCGCATGAGGGGCCACAATGCCTCCGATATGCCGTACGACGTGCGGTTCGAGGAGTACTTCGAGAGAGCGGGCCTTCTACCCTTCGTCCTCTAGTTTAAGCGTCCTCCGCCGAAGATCAACTCCACTGCCATCACCACTCTCTTGGACCGTTGGAGGCCCGAGACAGACAGTTTCCACCTCCCCTGTGGGGAGATGACGGTCACCCTATAGGACTTTGCCATGATCACGGGTCTTCCGATCGATGGCGACGCTTTGACCGGGAGGGTGGAGAATGATGGGTGGCGTGCCCGGGTTACGTCTCTCATCGGTGCTTGCCTTCCCGCGCCTGAAAAGGAAACGAGGTCAGCCGGTATCCCATATACTTGGCTACGAGATAATAGAGGGGGATGCCCGGCGAATGCCAGTCCGGTTGTTGTGCAGCAGTATGCCCGGGCATTCTTGTGGCGTCTGTTAACTCAGGTGGTCTTCCCAGATGCGTTAGGGGACACTGCATCTTGGATGTATCTGGACCCGTTACGTGACTGGGACGCGAAGTTCAGCTGGGGGTCGGCTGGTCTAGCCTTCTTATACCGACAGGTAAAACCTAATTGCATCAGTCGCTTATGCATGTATTTTACCATTCAATTTCACAAATTGACATGAATTGTGAACCTGCAGCTTGACGATGCATGTCGTAGGAGGACCAGTGGATCCTCGATGGGCGGTTGTGTTTGGGGTCTCTCGGTGTGGATGTGGGAGCGGTTGCCGGTTGGTCGTCCCCAAAAACTGCAACCGACTGAATGGGAGGGTCTTTTTGACAACGATGATCCTTATCGCCTCCCCACCGTCGCATACTCGTGGGACAGAGTGGACGCCTACACAGGCAGGTCGAAGGCGCTTTACAAGAGCTACACCAACGAGCTCGACACACTGACTTATAAACAGGTAACGGGTCTCTAACAATCACAGCTTATGAACACCTTACTTAAAGAAGTCCATGTCGTGCTTTGCAGGTCAATTGGATGCCGTACGAGTCTCAGAGGAATTTCCCTCTGAATACCATGTGTACGCGGGACGAGCACCTTTGGTGGACTAGGTGCCCAATGATATGCTTCTACGTTGTCGAGTGGCACCTCCCACAACGGGTCACCAAACAATTTGGGAAGAGGCAACGCACTCCACCGAAGCACGAGAGCACCGGTGCTGAGCTGCATACGTGAGTGACCGTACTTTCCAAGTTGGCTGTGCTAGCACCAGTAGTACTAATGCTAGTACGTTCGTCTTAATTTGCAGGATGACTCGGTAGAAGTGCCCGAAAATTAGAGATTGGTACACGAAACACGGGAGTGGGTGACCATGTGGAGGAAGAGGGAGGAGTTTGTTGAAACTGATGGTACAATGGACAATGAGAAGGCATATCTCAAGCATTTGGAGTGGTTTGATGATGGAGAAAAGTACCGGCTGCGGTTGAAGCCATCTTGGACACAGGCGAATTGCTTGGAGTTAGAGGAGGACGGTGATGCTGAATACGACATGGCAGTCAGAGAGAGCGCGGGAACCCATAGGGACTACGCACTCGTTTATGATAGAGTGGTACGTTTATCATTCGAACACAAGTGTGATGCCATTTGTTTATCCGTGACAGAAATGTTACTTATGTCAATGTGTAGGGTCTCTTACTCAATAGAAGTATTAACGAGGCTGGAGTTGCACTACAATACCCACCCGGTAGTGTGGAATCTGACACAACTCTTAGGAGCACCGTCACGGTATGTCTTCACACGTTTTTTCCTTGAATCGTAAATTTTCATATCTCTTTACAAGTTCTTTTTGTTGGTGTGCAGAGATTCGTGCAGCACTGCCGCAAGATGGTAGCTATGCTTGCTTGCCACCATGGCAACGCCGCCGACGCTCGTGCACCGACCCAGTCAAGGTCTTCTTCGGCAGGCGCCTCGTCTAGTCGGGCAGGTCCGTCTCACGTGGAGGAGGATGAGGAAGACGAGGAAGACGAGGAGCAGGAGCAGGAGGAGCAGCAGGAGCAGGAGGGTGATGGAGGAGACACGGAGTACGATGAGATTCGCATGTCACAGATGCGAGATGCACCTGAGCCCTCTCAGCCGACTCAGCCGATCCGTAGGATTAGGAAACCGAAGGTCATCCATAGTCCGGACGGTCAGGTTATCTGCACACGCCCGGCTCGCAAGCCACGCAGATTGGGTGAACCTCGCAAGAAGACGCACGAGGACCCATCTCTCCGAAAGAGGGGAAGGAAGTGAACCTTGAAGGGTGTGAACTTTGTTTTGTCTCGAACTCTATTGTGTGTATTGTGAACTTTGTCGTGTCTCGAACTCTATTGTGAACTCTATGGCTATTACAACTTCTAAAAATTTGTGTTATGTCCCCCTTGTGTGCAATGTGATATTTGTGAAATTTGGCATGGCTGTTGTCGGCGTAGAGACGCCTCTAGCGGTGGTCTGGTTGGACCCCCTTTGGGATTCGGCCGGGGGCACAGTAGGAGTTCTCTTGTGAGCCGGTTACGATTTTCGGAGAGGAGGATCTAATGCAGGAGACGTAGAGATTTATCCAGGTTCAGGCCACCTCGGAGGTGTAAAACCCTACGTCCTGCTTTTGTGTGTGTGTATTGGTGATTATCAGAGATTACAAAGCCCTTGTCTACTCCAAGGAAGTTCTTCTCCAAGAGATCTAACCCTAGAGCTCTTCAACCTAAGAAAAGCTCAACCGAAAAAGAGTCTAACCAAGAAAAATCCAACCCTATGCATGGCCTCGGCTCTCCCCTTATATACCCGGGGGTTTACCACAGTGGCCGGAGGGTACTGCGTACCAGCACTGCTAAAGACGTGGGCACTACAGGGCTGCCCATGCCTTACACTTAATGCACGGCGCGGACTTCCGTGCCGGATGTCTCCCCGCTGCGCCTCGGAACTGTGACTCTGACACCTTTATGCCCGGCAGGTCCCGCGAATGGAGACTTATCGGGCTTCTTCTGACAGAGTTGGTGAGACACCCGCTCCTGGGCCCCGAGCGTCAGCGACCAAACCCGCGCAACGGCGCGCGCGCGGCGACGCGTCCCAAGGGGCAAAAAGGTTGACAGCGACAGGGGCGTGCGGTGCGGCGCGCCCGGTTGGTCAACAGACATGTCAGTCGGGGCCCACCTCTCGGCAGGGGCGATAGCCAAAGGGGCTTTCGCCTGAGCGGGTGGGGCCCGGCCTGACCGTCATCATGCCCTCACAGGGCTTAGGGTTTCTTGTCGGAATGACGGGTATTAAATGCCTCTGCCAGGGCTGAGGCTTGTTGGAGAAGCTAGCCGCTCGACAACGTGCCAAGAGGAGGGCCCCACGGGAGGACACGACGGACCCCGAGCACTTCGGTTCCGAGCAGCTCCTTCAACTGGGAGGGGCGCCAGCTGTCTCAGGCTGCCCCCGGGCGACCTCAAGCGCTCGGGGAGCACTTGTTGGAGGGCCGCTCGGGGCCCCTTACGAGCTCCAGGAGGAGTGCTCGGGGGAACATCCCGAGCACTCTCCTGGGCCCCACACCTGCCGGGACGCCGGGCGCTCGGGTAAGGGACCCCGAGCGCTCCCTTGATTCCTGAGCCTTAAACTCTCGGGAGCCCAAGGCCTTTTCTGGTTACTCGCGCGGATGCGATGCCCGAGGAAGGCCCTCGAGCACTTAGGCTTGACCGCCGGATTCACTTGACAGCCGGGGTGGGGCCTATGACCACACCGACCCGGCCGCCACGTGCCTCGCTCCGTGGCATCTGATTGGCCTCTGCCGGCGGTTCGGGGGACCCTGGGCCCCATCCCGCCGACAGCTATGAACTTGTGATATTTGAGATATTGTATTTGTCTGCAATGTGATATATGTGATATGTGATATTGTCTTGATATTGTGTTCTGTTTGGGAATTTTCGAACACAAACACTAGTTTAGCGGGCGTTCGTGTCTTCAGGCAAACGCCAGCTTAGCTGGCGTTCGGGTCTCAGAACCAGAGGCGTGTTCGCACAGCTGAAACAAAGCGAACGCCAGCTTAGATGGCAGGCCAAACGCCAGGACCCATGGCGTTTCACTTCGTCGGTCAAACGCTCCCCTATTGGCCAGAACAGGAGCGTGTTTGCACAGCTGAAACAGGAGAACGCCAACTTAGACGACGTTTCGCTTTACAGGATAAACGCCCGGGCCAAACGCTCCCCTACTGGCCAGAACAGTAGCGTGTTTACGCAGGGCTCTGTTCTGCGGAAACAACTGGCATTTGGCTTTTCAGGGTAAACGTCGTGGTCCCTGGCGTTTATGTTACAGCTAACATACTAAGTTTCGCGACATGAATATTTCACAACATATCACAAATATTTAACAAATCACGAATGATAAGGTTCACAACATAAATATGTCAACACTCAAAATTCGAAATCAAGGTTCACAACATTAAAGATTACAACTCCCAAATAAAGGTTCACAACATAAAAGTTACAAGTCCGAAATAAAGGTTCACCACATAAAAGTTTATATGTTTCAAAGCTAGACTCACAACATGAAAGTCTATTGAGTCACACGGGGCCATTTCCCTTTCTTGTCACGCTCTTCATCTTTCTCTTGTGCGAGGCGAGCCCTCTCTCGCTCACTTGCCCTCTCCGCCTCACAAGCCTCCTTTGCAAGGCGCTCCTCTTCCTCCTTCTCCTTGCGTTGCTTCTCTTTCCAAAGCTTGTGCTTCTCCGCCTCCTTCTCACGATGCACGGCCTCCCAATACCTTTCCCTAGCTATGCGTGCCTCAACCTCCATGATAGCCTTGACCGCTCTTGATTGCTCATGATCAATCCATGTGTAGTACTTGCAAAGAGGAGGAGGAGACTACAAGAAACATACTTATGTTTGTTAGTCATATGTGGTGGAACAAGAGATTTGTCTAGTGTGTGATTGAATTTACCGGTGGACGGTCATAGGCATTACGCGGACGCTCTGGATCATGGGTATAGTTGGCACACATGAAAAACCTTCTTCCTTTAGTGTACGAATTGTCGGTGGATTCTATCGCCCTACAAGGATCTTCACACCAACATGTAGGAGGTACCACACCTTTGTCTAAAAGGCAACGCTTCGTCTTCCTTGGCCTATCCTCTTGATTGGTGCAAGGCGGCCTAGCAGTGGGCTCGGAGGAAGCCATGCCTACAAGAAGAAAACAAATGTTAGCAAAAGTCATGTATAAATAGAAGAAGTAACAAATGTTTACCATTCATATTGCATTATTACCACCACCACCGCCTAACCAATAAAACATCCCACCTCTACCTCTACCGCCACGCCCACCACCATCACCACTAGAACCGCCTCTACCGCCACGCATACTGTCACATCCCGATTTTTCGGAACCCGAAAATTTGGGCTTTTAAAAAAAATAAACTTTTTACGTAAACAAGAGTATTTGATCACGCATTTGTTCGAAACCTTTTTATGGTAGGCCTTAGTATGACCGCATATACACGTATGCGTGATACGTAATCATACACTGGTTCTCGTAGTTTAGGTTTTCCTCGATGCCCTTGGAATCATGTCATATCGTGAGTTGCACGTGCGTTCGAAAAACCAAAACCATAACCCGACGTATACCTGTATACACGATCAAACACCCAAACCTTGAAGTCCACCCATCTCGACAAACCTTAATAGCAAGGTTTAATCTCAGGACAATCGAATAACATGTCCTGGCCCCTCCTTAACCAGACACCTACATTGTATACGTAAAACTCTATGTCTTCTCTTCCCCGACAACTCAGCCTAACCCTGACTCGTCTGTCCTGCCTTCCCGACTACCTATACACTCCGATCAACGTTTTGGGGCCTCTCCTTCACCTCCGACACCACATGTACACACACCTTTTCTTCGGAACCCTACCTTGTCAAATACATAGAATGCGTAAACTCCAATATCTTTCCCTCGACAAAACGGCAAAACTCTAAAGGCACAACCCTAGTCCATTTTCCCATCTGATAAACGACCAAGCCCTAGCAACATATGTGCACGGATGTGCGAAGCCCCGAGAAGCCCTCATTCCTTCTTCTATACGACAGACTTCGTCGAAGCCCTAGTTCCCTTTCTTTCCGACGAGAAGGGAAGTCCCTAGCGACAAACATGTCAACATAGGATCAAGTCCCAAGTAAATGTACCATGCTCCCACAAGGGCCCACCTGTCATAACTATGGGCCCCACCTCTCTAAACCCTACCAATACTTCCTTTCCTAATTCTTCCCTTTTATCACAGAAATCCTAAAAGTGATATCTTATGTAAATCCCTTTATCCAGAAATTCTAGGAAAATTCCCTACAATACTCGAGACCTAATTACACCCTAATCTGAAATAAAATATCAATGTTTAGTATCAATTTTCTGAATAACATCCAGAAGGCAACTTTAGGCATAAATCCCATTTGTACTATGACCCTAGTAAATCTACCTCAGAAAAATCTTAGAAATTCACATAATACTCCTCGAGATTTCAGGAACCCAAATATGTGAAAATGTATACACCTTTTGCTCAAAATTTTAGAGTATCAATCGTCAAACACCTTCCTCCCAATTCTTTTCCTATATGAAATCTTAGGCAAACCTCCAGGGCAAGGCCTCCATAAGTTCTCACCGCTCGTACACCAAACCATAGACACATTTGAACACCTACCTTTTACAGGAAGACCTCGGTTGACTCTCGAACAGTCAGCCCCAAAGTCATGCCGGTCCTGACATCAACCTTGCTCCCTAAACTATGCCACTACAGTCGATACCTAGCCTACCCGGTCTCCTTGCACATGCTCCTTAGTACCTGTGGCATGGTCTGACATCGCCCTACACTACAGTGCATGTCATGGCACGTTCGCGCCACCTGTTCACGCGCTCTGGCCGCGCACAGGCGTGCACCGCACACGCGTACAAGGACAACGGCGCCCCACCCGCCGCTTGCACCTTCACCTCTTGCACAGCAGCAAGCCCGCTGAGCTGACGACCCACGCCGTCCGTCGATACCGACGTGGCTGTCAAGTCCCCGCGCTCCACGTGCCCCTCCTGGCCCATCTCAACCGGCGTCGCTTCCACTACTTCGCATTGTCGTATCACCTGAATCGAGCAAGCACGGCAGCCCGACGGTGCACACATTGCAGTAGTGCCGCACCATCCACCGTCTTGTTGGCCGTTGACCTACCACAAGGTGCCACCGCATACCTCGCCGCTTGCCCTCGGCCCCAGCAGCCAAGGCGCCTCCATCAACCATGGCCCCGACACCCTACCGAGCAATAGCAAGCACCGTGGCGGCTGTGCCCTATTTGCCCCCTCGGTTTCCTCTATAAAAGGCGCCCAAAACACCTCTCCTTCTCTGCCCATCTTCCTCCGAAAACAAGGCCTCTGCTAGGGACCCCTTCTTTCCCGCGTCTGAGCATATCCACCACCGCCCGAGCTCCACAAATCCCAATCCAGTAACTCGCTTCAGCCACTTAGTTCCTCGTCGCACCGCGATCTTTTTCCCCAAGGCAATTTCCGGGTTGGGCCCGCCGCAGCTCCTACGCCCCTGTCTCACCGGAGGAGCTCACCGCTGTTGGGTGCTCTATCCCGAGAGGCAGGGCTCTCCAACCCGACTGCCGCTGGGCCGTCCCCTCCTCTAGACGATAAACAACCGGCAGGTGGTCCCGAGCCCCTGCTGGACCCGTGGGTAGCTCTAGTAGTAACGCCCCCAAGCATTTCCGCCTTCTCTACTGGTAAGACGTAAAGGTGAGTGTAGGGAAGCGTAAAACCACTTGGACCCTTGCTTTTGTTTTAATCAATACCGGTTCTGCTTGTTTCGGTCGGTTCAAGGGGTTCCAGGCCGGTTTCCTAGGATTTTATTCCGGTTCTAGAATCTCAAAAACATTTAGAATTTTTCGGTTTAGGTACAATTTTGAAATTTAAAATTATTTAAATAGAAACAGAGGATAGTTTAGGGAATAAGGTTGAATTCAAAATTCTTAATAAGAAATGTGTTGAAACATGATATCCCAGTATTAGTTTATCAATTGCATGGCATGATAAGGGGCTCTCTGTATTCAGGTACTTGTGGGTCCGATTCATCGTAGGAAATAAGGTTTAGGTGACATGAAATATAGCCATATATCAATATACTAGCAAGCGATTTTATGTCCAAAAATTCTTATGGAAGCCAAGCATAATGAAGTTTATTTTCAGAACACTCTAACTTAAATTATAAACATATTAGGGTAGTCATGTTGCTCTATACTCAAATACTTATAGGGTTTGATCAAATCGCCATATAGGGATGGGGACCATTAGACCTTAGTGTTACATCCGAAGAAGGCATCAGTATTTCATGTAGCTTTGGGAATAATTAAAAACCCAAGTAATGTCTCAAACCTCATAGGTATAGGTTTAGAATTTCTAACGAGGTCTGATATCCTCGACACATCAATCATGAGGAACCCCAAACACCCCGAAACCCTAGAAACCAAGATAAGCATACAAATACTTCCTAGAAGCCCTGAAACCCTAATGGCGAATATAGGTATTTACTCTCCGAAAACCCTAAGCCCTAGTTCGACGAAGTTCAGTCGCAACCCTTTTTTAATAAAAGGCACCTAACCCACCTTATCTCATGCATCCGGGTTCTGTTTGGAGTTGCTCTGCATGATTGTTTATTCACTTTCCCTTTTACCGTGTAGTTAACGAAGAGACTTACGTCCGCGAGAAAGGTTCGGAATAACGTACGATTAGCAAGGAAACCCGGGGACACCTCCACCCCAAGATTAGGACCAGGACTCGCCAGGCAAGCTCTTCTTCTTTGATCATGTTGAATCCCATGTTTGTGAAATATTTATTTTGTTTGCAAAACATGCATGCTATATGTTAGAAATGATATTTTATGCAGTCGTAGATATGACCGATGTCGTAGAAACCCTAGGCCGACCCCGTTTCCTTGTCACCCCAAGGACTATATATTCCAAAGAAAATATTGGAAAACCTAGAGGTAGTATATATATATATTGCTTAGCCCCGCCGTAGAAGAAAAACTAGGTTTTCACAAAAAGAATGGATTCTCGGTAATCTCAAAAAGAGAGTAACTTGGGAATGGACCGCTGTGACCCTCGAGGATGGGATCACGGTATAATCCACGGGATGGGATGTTTTCGAACCAAAAACAAAATGGAGATGATTTAGATCCGGGTTGGAAATGAAGGGCGACAGCAGGAAGGAATTCTATAAGCGAGCTAAGTCCCAACATGGCACTCGCGGTCCGTGCGACGGACAAGGTGTGGAGTCTTTTTCGGATCACTTAAGGACCGAACCTACCGTGCCGCTAAACCAGGTTCACCCCGTACGTCCACATGTCCTTTATGGGAAGGACTTGCCTTTTACCTCGTCGAGTGCTTGTATCTGGACCCGCGGGCAGTAGGAAGTATGTGACTAGATGGATTAAGATCTCTAGAGAACCTCTACTGCAGGGTGTAGGGAGTTGTTTGACACGAAGGTGGAGAGTCCCATTTTTGAGTCTGCGAGACAAAAGTAAAGTTGGGTTACCTACCTAGCGGGTCCGGCTCTAGTATGAAACGGGTGAAAGGTCTCGTTGTATTAGCCCTGTCAGTATACGGTGGGTGCACAGTGTACCCAGGGCAAAGTACATCGTGTGGGTAAAGCCGTACAACCTCTGCAGAGTTTTAAAATCTATTCGAATAGCCGCGTCCTCGGTCATGGACACAATTTGGTATGGCCACACAACTGGTTAGTCTATGTTTATGAAAAGTGGGTCATGGGTTTAAGGACGCATCTGGCTTGATGAGCATGCAGAGTGAGTTGTGAGTGCCTCATGTAATGCGATTGCACGGGAGGTGTGGTTATGAGTGGGACGCCGTTCACCCATTGCATAAGAACGGCTATCTGAGGAGAAATGTGTTACTATTGGACGTCGTTCTACCTGAGGGTAGGAACGGCTATCTATTGCAGTTAAATGGCTGCTCCCGTGGCGGACGGCCGAATTGACAGAATGCTATTATGACTGATTGACGTGACTCGGCAGGGCCGAGGTTGTTTTCAAAAATAAGCTGTTATCATCTACTTAATTATTTCGGATGAAAACTTACTTTTCCCCACAACTATGAAACATAGGTTAGAGCCTCTTTATTGATTCCCCTGTGCATGCATATATCTATGATATTCACCCTGAAGGGGAGCTTGCGAGTACATTCAATGTACTCACCTGGCTTGTTGATTTGGCCAGACGAAGGAGACGACTATTCGAAGACAAAGAAAGCGTATACGAGAACTAGGGCGTTACCCCAGTCAGTCGCCTGTGTGTTTCGGCATATTGATGGGCAAGCTACCATGTGTTTCTATTTCGCTGCTGTTTCAAATCCGGCCAATCGGCCTGGTATGTATAATTAAAGATCTTGATGATCATTTATGTAATAAACTCGGTATTGTATGGCTTTATATCAGGTATCTTGTGTGTGCCGGCTACTGATCCAGGGACCGGTACAGTAAACACAAGGGTTTATCCGGCCTTAAAACCGGGTATGCCACACATACCACCACCATCAACACCGCCACTAGAACCGCCTCTACCGCCACACCCACCACCACCACCCACACCACCACCACCACCACCATCGGCTTGGCTCGTACCGGGATTATCCTCCTTGGATTTTTTTTCCTTGGTCTAGGGCATGTCCTACTATTGTGTGCCGCCTCATCGCATTGACCACACTGGTTGGTACCACGAGGCTCCATGAAATGTCCGCTGCCCCATTTTGCCATGCGGCCGTATCCACCAAGTGCATCCATGTCATTCCTGTACCTCCTCGATCTCCTTCTACCTTTGGGCAGTACCTTGAGAGCCAGATCCGGCCTAATTTCTGGGCCATGATACTCTGGCCACTGTGACTGGTCCAAATAAGGATGAAATCTGGCCGCCCATGTCAACCTGACAGTCTCCAATGAGAACTCAGTCAACCTCACAGTCTCCTCGTGAGAAAGACCCACCGCTCTTATGTTTGCCGCCGTCATCAAGTGCGAGCAAGGCAAGTGGTACAACTTAGGCCTCTCACATGAGCACTTGCATGTCTTAAGTAACACCTTGAATGCCCGACCACCAAATTGCACACCGTCTGGAATTGTCCCTCCTGGCTGCTCGACTTGGTAATCCATTCATTGTTGTTGAAGCACTCCGCCCTTTGGGTCGTCGACTTGGTTTTCTGTAACTCCATCCACTCCTCAATTTTTTTCGGATACACTTTTCTTTTAGCTATCAATTTATTGGTCTCTTTCGAATGCTCCTAAAAATACGCATTCAGCTTCTGGAAGGTATATTCCGCTATTGTTGTCACCGGCAGTTGACGGACACCCTTGAGCACATTGTTAAAACATTCAACCATGTTGCTTGTCATGTCACCGTATCTCCTATCTCCGTGGTCATAGGCGCATGCCCACTTGCTCCTCTCTGCCAAATTCCTGTTCAAGAACTCTTTTCCCCCAGCATTCGTCAACCCATGGAGCCTAGTGTAGCGTCTCGTGAACGACTGGGCGGTGAAGGCCACACAGGCATCGGTTAGATCGTCGCACAATTCCTTGTTCTTACAGGCCCTATAAAAGTTTGATACAAAATGCCTCATGCACCATCGGTGGTGTTGCCGTGAATGTCCTGGAATATCAATCTCCATGGCCTTGAGTATGCCTTGGTGCCGGTCCGATATGATGCATACCTCTCTATCCGGAGCAATAACCCTCGTCCTCACAAGATTCATGAACCATTCCCAGTTGTCCTGGTTCTCCCCTGTCACCAAAGCAAATGCCACAGTGAAAGTGCATCTTGGCCCCCTAATAGGGTTTTCATGATTGACGACAAACGATTAAGGGACTAACAAGTTTAACGAGTTTATGAACAGAAATTAGTCCCAAAGAAAAAGGCTCAAAGGACATCGGCGACCCCTAAAAAGAAGAAAATGCGGCGATCAAGATGAGATTGGACCTCTTAGGCTTTCATTGCCCACAGCTAACAGCGATCATCCAAGGCATGCAACAAGCTATAGAGGAAAAAGAGCTCAAGTTCAAAAGGAGAGAGAAGAACCCATGGAAGTATGCCCAACTCTCCTCAGACAGAAGGTTCTGGAACTATTTCCAGCAAGACTTCTATGAGACAGTAATCTTTCCAAGGAAAACTCCAATTATTCAAATGCAGTGGATTGACTGGGACTACATGGCTCATCAAGAGGACCCTGTATTCGATGAAGTGATTTCTACATGTGAGGCACATGGCATGTCTCGCATTATGGCATTCAAGTATGACTGGTGTGATGAGCTCATAGCCTAATTCTATGCCACAATTTACTTTGATCAAGACATTGCCAAGACTATTCACTGGATCTCAGATGGGATAGAATATCAAGCCACATACAGTCAGTTTTCTCATATCCTAGGCTTCTCTCAGAATGACCTTTCATGGCAAGAGAAGAATCCATGATGAAAAGGTCATCAATGCAAATGCTCTCATCTACATGTATGACAAGAACAAGAAGGGACAAGTAGGAGGAACAAAAGGATTACTACCATTTTACACCTACTTGAACCAGATTTTTCGCAAGACCCTAACACCTAAGGAGGGAGATGCCACAAGCATTATGGCTTATACTTTGAACGTCCTCCACTTCATGAAGAACACAGAGCGCCAGTTCAATGTGTTTGACTTCATTTGGGAAGAGATCTGCCTTTCAAGCGGTGACCCAAAGAGATGCTGTGCATATGCACCTTACATTCAATGTCTGATAGATGCTGTGTGTGGACTCAACTTCATTAAGGAGCACAAGCATCTTGGCTATCAGCTAAGGCCTCTTAAGGATACCCCAGTGAGCAAGAAGAGGGACCACACTCACTCCGGCATGTTAGGAAATTCTTTTGAGTACCTCAAGTCAATCTTCAACATGTGCAAGAAGAATTCTGTCAATATTGAAAAGATTCGCAAATCTCAGAAGAAGATAACTTTGAGGCAAAAGCAAATTATGCAGAAGCTAGATATGGAGTTCAGTGGTCAAGGCTCTGAGTGCATCCCCAGTGACTCTGAAGAAGTCGACAATCCCTTTATTACTCCTCCTCTCTCGCCAAGTGAAGATGAAGGCCAAAATCTCCAAGAAGAAGATAGCTCTGGGTAGCTCTCCTCCGACATCCTTTCCTCCCTTTTTGGTGTCTTGATGCCAAAGGGGGAGAGGTTAGGATTAAGGGAGAAGGGAGTATGGAGTAGGGAAGGATAGGGAAGGGTTATCTAGTTATCTAGTTATCTATTTTGTCGAGTTTACAAGCATCTTTTCCGTGTGTTATTTCTTGGCTTGTAAAACTCTTGGTATTATGAATGGTCGTATGAACTAATGGACATCTATATCAAGTCATGTGTTAATTAATTTCCCTATCATAGTCCATGACTAACATTTATGCTTCTTATTGATAATATGCAAAAGTTCATAGACCTCATGAATACTTTAAGAGAGAGCTCCTTTATGATTTTATTATATACATGCTCAAATATGCAAATGGAAATCTAATCATGAATATCTCTAGGGGGAGCTCCATAACTTAGAATTCCAAACATTATTTCAATCTATCTGAATATCTTTTTGTGAGCCTTAATCGTGTTGTCATCAATCACCAAAAAGGGGGAGATTGAAAGTGCATCTTGGCCCCCTAATAGGGTTTTGATGATTGACGACAAACGATTAAGGGACTAACAAGTTTAACAAGTTTATGAACAGAAATTAGTCCCAGAGAAAAAGGCTCAAAGGACATCGGCGACCCCTAAAAAGAAGAAAATGTGGCGGCTTCGGAATCACTACTCTTCGTAAAGTATTTCGTATTTATTAGAGTAGTAAGAAAAGCCGTACTATTAAGAGGGGTGCGTCGTAGAAGCTTTCAGTTGACCTTAGTGCTCAGAGATCATTGAACTTTATTTCTAAAGAGCAAATCATTTTCCACGAACACAAAATTGAGTTTTAAATCTGCTACATCGAAGGTTCCGGTTTGTGTACCGGAAGGTCCGGAGTAGCCTATGTTTTGGAGGTTCTGGAAAAACCGGAAGTTCCGGTCCTGGAATCAGAAGTTCCGGTCTGACAGGAAGCTCCGGTTCAATATGTTTTCAGCTGTTCTGGAAAAACCAGATGTTCCGATATTTGTATCGGAAGTTCCAGTGATCCCGTTTGCACCGGGTGATCCCGGAAGTTCCGGAGCTCTGGTGCTCCATCTCTGTGCTATATTGGAAGTTCCGATTTCCATATCAGAAGTTCCGATATGGCTGTGAGTTGTGCAGCGAAGGGGGAAAATTAGCCGTTTGATTTGAACAGATCAGAAGTTCCGATGCTAGCATCGGAAGTTCCGATGTGGGTGTTTTCAGTGCAAAATAGTTTTTGAGAGGTGCTATAAATAGCCCCCAACCCTCTCTCCTCAACCAACCTTTTGCAAATCATTTCCAAACACACTCTAGAGCTCTAGCTTCTCCTCTCTCAAGCTCCCAAGCCACCCTTTTGTGAGAGAAAAGAAAAGAAGTGAGATTTGAGGATTTGAGTGGAAAAAGGTCAAGATCTCTTTGAGCACTAGGTTCACCTCCTTGCAACTTCAACGCGCTTGTTACTCTTGGAGGTTGAGGACTCCTAGACGGTTAGGAGTCACTCACGAGCTCCCAATCCGTGTGGAGAGCCGTGGGAAGTTTGTGAAGGCCGGGATTCGCCTCCGCGAGGAAAGAATCACCAAGAAGAAGTCGAGGAGACTCCGGAGAGTCCTCGAGGGATAAAGGCTTGAGAGGAAGCCGGCTCTTGATCACGTGTGATCGAGCTCCCCAAACGGAGACGTAGAATCCCCTCAAGGATTCGAACTCCGGTAACAAATCTTTGTGTCTTGCTTTTTTTTCAATTCTGCACTTACTTTGCAAGTTCTTTCATATTGCTCATATCTATCTTGCTTAGTGCATTTGCTTGCTCATATTGATTATTGTCATCCTTGCTAATCAATCTATTTTAATTCCGCAAAAGTTGAAGAACTGATTATCATTGGATTAAAATTGTTTAGTCGCCTATTCACCCCTTCCCTCTAGGCCGACATCTTGATCGTTTACACAGGCAACAACTGGTCACCGGAGTCATGTACCATTGCGACCAAGATTGTGCCCTTGTATTTGTCGGTCAAAAATGTCCCATCTATGGACATAACCGGCCGACAATGCTGAAAGGCCACGATGTATTGGTCGAAAGTCCAGAAGACACGACGGAACACTCTAGCAACATCCTCGACAACAGGATACATGCCCGGGTTTCTATAGGCCATCGCTCCCAACAACCTCGGGAGGCGGTTGTATGCTTCTTCCCATCCACCATACAACATCCTAAGCGCAGCTTGCTTGGCCTTCCATGCCTTCCCATACTTCACCATGTATCCATAGAAATCTTCTACGAGACCCATCAAGAGCTTCACCTTCATGATTGGTTCATTCTTTACATGCTTCATGAATTTGTACCCGATGAATTCGGAGGTGAGTTGACGATGCTCCGTGGATGGACTTGGGTCTTGCCTCGCGCATAAGTGATGGGCTTGACAACTTGATATCTTCCATCCCCCGTCGCGGATGGGTCTTGCACGGACAATCCATGGGCATCCCCGTTCCTCACACTTCACGGTGTAACGCTTCTTCGAATCCGGGTGCTGAACCCAGAAAGGTCTATGGTGCTTAACATCGTACTCACAAAGCCACATCTTGTACACTAGCAAGTCTGGAAACTTCTGACCTTTCTTTACGTAAGCGTTATCGGACTCGTCGGCTTTTTTGCTTGGGCACGGTCTTGACTCAATCTCTTTAGTGTCGCCACCATCAACTATAGCCTTATGGGCGAGTCCAAGATCACGAAACAATGGTATTCGGTGATCTCGTCCTACAACTTTCAAAAAAGATTGGGCTTCTTTCGCTGTGAATCCATCCTCGTCCAATTCCTCCGGGCCATCATCCTCCGGGTCGGAGGCATAGGCACGATTATAGGGGATGTCACGGTCCATGTCCTCCTCCGCGACTTGTGCCTCCACGTCACCAATATCATTAACATGAATCTCATCCTCCTGCTCCGAGTCATCACCATCCATGTCTTCACCATCTATGTCATCACCCTCGATGTCATAACCTTGTTCATGCTGTTGCTCAATATCATTCACCTCTGAATCAAAAGGTTGGCTCATAGATGGTTGGCTCATAACACTGGGGACATAAACCTCGACCCTACCATCAACAATGGCACACTTCTATTCGGGCAAATATCATCACATGCGGAGGAACATCGGTTCAAGTCAATATACAACCGAGGACCTTCAACCTTCGTGGCAAATAATTCGAGAGACTTGTCTTGCGAGGCCATAACAAACTCCTTGTATGCTGTCACGCCCCGAATTTCCGGAACCTGAAAATTAGGGCCAACAAAACTTTTTCGTTAATAATGTCAGCTGAAAATACACTTAATTAAAACTTTAGTTCAAATCATGATGAAGCTAAATACCAAACACGAAAAACCCTTGTCTTTATCTCTATCGATCTCCGTTTTGTCAAAACCCTAATTTCCCGAAACTTTGTCCGACAACGCGGACAATCCCGTTCAACACCTGATACCATATGTGGTTGCTTACCCTTGCATTTCTGCCACGAACATACCTTCGGCAGCCCTCCCCCTCTAACTAATCAATGCCACCTAAAACCACATCTGCCGCAAGGTGCCCTCACAGTACTTCTACGAAATCGGAGCATATACCCATCCTGAATCTCCTCCGAATGACTTGAAATTCTACCACCAACTTCACCATGCCCCATCGCGAGCATGTGCAAAAATATACCGCTTTTGTGTATACGCACATACACGCTAAAACCCTAACGCAATAATGCCCTGGCTCAACACCTACATGGTATACGCTGGTACACCAACGACACCTTGCAACCAAGTAGTCCCAGACCAAGATGAAGGAGTCCTCGGGAGTTTCCATAACCCTTCCACCCCTTACCGCGCCCGGAATAACCCTAACACGAAAAAGGACTTAACGCAGTGCGCGCACCGTATTCGCCACCGCGTCAACGGTACCTAGTCACCAACACGTCCCAAGCCGAGATAAATGTTTTATCTCGAGTTCCATGTCTCTACCCTGCCTTGCCACGCATGTACGCAAACCCTAACCACTTCCTTCCGAGTTGCAGAATCCAAACCCTAATACGTAATTTAACTCTGTTTCAACCCTATGTATATATGCTTAGATTTTCCCAAGTGTATATGGGCACATACACCTTGAAGCCCGGCATATCCTTGCATGTGTCCATTTGATCTCCCGCCACCTTTTTCTCTCTCCTAGAATATATATGCATACGTATATACCCCTCTGTTCCCTTTAATGTGTGATTTGGGATTCACTCTTTTCCATGGATATCAAGCCCATCTATGCCACTCCTCGTGCTGTCGTTCGAATGACCGGAACCTTTAATCCGTGTTATCCTTGGATAATCCGACAAAACCCAAATTCCAAAACATCATGTCCTCGTTAGTATAAAACCTCTAAATGAGCCATTGAGATATTTCTAAATGTTCGCAAATAATGGTTTAACAAAGTACAAAATTTTGAACCAATTTAGGCACGACGTTGAGGTACATTCCAGCTAAAATAAGCATTCCAAAGCCTCTAGTTTTATTGAGCTTAAACCTCTGCCAACCTAACCCACGAACGCAATAGAAATTTACACTTTATGCTCCAATTAATGTCTCAAGTATCCGATCAAAATATCTGAGATATTTCTCCAGATCCCTCGTGTTCTCCCTCTGCTATTGCTCTACTCCTCCCTGCCACGGTAACTATTTTCCATTGTCCAGCTCCTTCATTAATTCCTTTCCTCATGAAGTCTTTTCTCTCCCTGCCCTTCTCTGTTGATTTGTCCAACCAAATTGCTAAGCCCATTCCAGGAGCTACCAACCGACGTCTCATCATTTCTCATGCCGTGGGACCCGTCCCTACATGGCAGCCTACCATGGTCTATCTCCCTTAGTTCTCCTCCTTCCTCACTTCTTCCACCAGCCAATAGAGCCTCACTGTGCCACTCTTCACACGTCGACGAAGCAGTGCTTAACCACGCTGTAGCAACAGCATTTGCCAGCTGCTCCTCGAACTCCATCCACGTGCCGAGCTCCCTGGAGTTCAACCCAAGCTATAGCTCAGCCTCAGTGGCTACCCGAGCTTCACCTCACCGTGTTCGCCAGCACCAAGCCCTTCTTCCTCTTCTACTTCCCCACGAGCTCCCCATCTCTCTGTTGTTCCTCCCTTGCTCCTCTCCTCCTACAGCCAGGTAGCACTCAAGCTCGGACTAACTATACTCGACGCCAACGAGATTCCGAGCGCTATTTCCAAGCTCCACCAACTTCTCTTTTCTCCAACTAGGCAGCTCGTATTTTTCCAATTTCCAAACGCCGAGCTGCTACTCTTCTTCCTTGCTACTCATCCCCCATCTCCATTCTCCCTCCCCTGGACCCATCCGCCCTGAGGCCGCCGCTCACCGCCGGCCTTACCTCCACCCCACGCCGCCCCACGCCGGCAGCGGGACAACCCGAGCCGAGCTCGTCGCCTCCCTGAGCTGCTGTCCCGCCGGCGTGTAACCTGCCCGAGCACGGCAAGCTCATTCCTCCCCAAGCTGAGCTCCAGCGAGAAACACCCCAGATCCAGCTTCTCCCCAACCACCCCCGGCGACCCCTACGCAGCTCCTCCTCTCCTTCAGCTGCGGCAGGAGCTCCACCTGACCACGGCAGCCCCGCCTCGGTTTCCCACCGACCTCCATTCGGCACCCTTCCCGAACCACCAGCTGCCGCACCATGGACCTCGTCGCTCGCCAGTGAGCAGCTCCCGCCGCTGCTTGCCCCTCACATCCCGCCGCCTCTCTCCTCCTCACCGCCCCGTGCGCCTCGTCCGCCCTGGGGCACCTCACCGGAGCCACCGGAGTGGGACATCCCCACTGCTGGCCGCCTTTGCCGCTCCACCCCTAGGCCACCACCGCCGGTCCCCACTCAATGGCGCCGCCACCCCTCTTCGAGCTACCACCTAGTCGCCGCTCTACCCCAGTCCAACCTCCTCACCGACGTGGATGTATCCGAGCTCGGAAGCTACACCACCCTCCACCGCCGTCTAGATCCGCCACCGGTGAGCCACTAGCGGCGCCGGCCCTCTCTCCTTCCCAAGCCTCGGAGCCGAGCCGCCTCGAGCTCACTCCAGACCTCGTGCCGCCGCCGGCTCCAACCGCCATCTCCTGAAGTCCCCACTAATCCCGCCTCTGGTAAGCGCCGCTGCCGCCGCTAGCTCCTTGCCTCGGCAGCTGCCGCAACCGCCTCGCCCTGCCGCGGCAAGCAACCCCTGCCCTGCCGCGACAGTTATCCCTATACCGCTGCTCTTTTACCGTACCACGGCAGCCTGCCGCAACAACTTCCCCCACCGCGGCAGCGCTTTTCTTCCTTTCCTGCGCCACAGCCGAACTCCTCCAGCCCCTTTTCTTTTTCTTTCCCTTGCTACCTCAACTGAGCTACTGTGCGGCCCTCTTTACCAACCAAGCAGCCAGAGCACCTCCCTCTCCCTAATTCCCTTTTTGTTTTTCTTCTTTTCCCTAAGTGCAAAGGTTGAAGCTTTGGAACCATCTAAACTTCGGTAGTTGGTAAGAGCTAAATGTACATGACATATGCAAACCCTTCTGGACTAGGTCCCCAATCAAATAAATTCAAAATATATCTAATAATACCAGTTTTATAAGTGTTGAAAATCATTTGAAATCTAAGTTTGTTTCCAAATCAAAAATGACTCTAGAATATATATATATGTGCATATCTCTTGTAAATTACTTCCACAGCCAATGTCTCTCTTCCAATTGTCGTCTAAAGTAAAATGCAATGCCTTGTGTCCCGTATGCCGATAATATCAACTGATAGTTCCTTGGACTTAAACCAGGTTAACTGATCGACACGACCCCCCCAATAAAACCCAGCTAATTGCACATAGCAGTATGCATGTAATTAGGGTTAGCTCATAGTTTGTAAAACCATTAGTGTATGCGTGGGTTTGATTAAACCCAGAAGTAAAGCATACACCCTCATGACCCTTACAGCTATGACCCTATTAGCAAAGACCATGAGAAAAGACTAGGAAACCCTAACGAAGCAACCATAACACGCTTAGTATTCCACCAATTGAGAATACCCGATTATGTCCTCAAACCCTAAAGCGACAGAAGCCTAGAGTGGATACCCTTATCGGGATAACTTAAAACACCATTGTCATCATTCTAAAGCTCCAAGAATCCACAGTGGCTATTCCAACGTGTTGTGGTTGCACGAATTGGTTACTCTGGCTCTGCATTCGATATTCTCGGTTCTTTCTTGCATCGTTGATTTATTCGTCGTTCTTTCGACGTGTAGATACCGACATTAGGAGATATCGCGTGAAGGACTTCAGACCACTGCCGAATTGAGTTCAAACTCGAGAACCGGACAATTTACCAGCAAGCATTCCCACTTTGACCATGTTGAATCCCATACTTGTGAACATTAAGTATTTTGTTTGCAAACATGCATGCTATGTTGATATCAACGTTATTTTATGCTAGCGTAGTTATGCCGAGTAATTGCATATGAGGTAGGTTTTGAAATCCATTCCTTGTATCCCTAGGATTATTTAGTCGGTTATCATTCGACCGATAAACTAATTAGGACTATAGGCCTTTGCCGTGCTTAGCCCTGCTGTAGTAAAAACTAAGTTTTATTGATACGATGTGACTGGGATCAAAACCCTCGGTTTGTTATACATTCTGAGGGAATCTTTTAAAATAAAAGGTTTGCTAAAATCCCAAATGAAAGTGATGGAGGATTTGGATTCGGGCAGGAATGCTAAGGAAGTTTGGAGGTGGTAGAGTAGCCGGTCGCTACTTGAATCAGGAAAGGGTAGGGAACCGGTTGCTACTTGAGGCCTGGAATGGCAGGGTAGCCGGTTGCTACCTGAGGTGATGGTTGGACATGGAGTCTTGCTCGAATCAGTTAAGGACCGAACCTAAGTGCCGCTGAATCATTCCCCCACCGTACGTCCACACGTCCTTTATGGGAAGGACTTGACCCGGATAACCCGCCTAATATTAGGGTTCGGACCTGTGGGAAGTAAGAAGAGAGTGCTAGGTAGGATATGGATCCCTAGAGAATCTCCACGGTGCTACATGGGTCGAGATTCTTAGTGAGCTCCATTTAGACGTGGATGAAGATTCGACACAAAGATGAGCATTTCTCCGGATTGTGGTGTCAGGCTGCCTAGGCACAATCGGAGTTGGGGTAAGTCTCATTTAACGGGTCCGGCTCTAGTGTGAACACGAGCGAAAGGTCTCGTTGTACTAGTCCTGTCAGTATACGATGCATAGTGTACCCAGGGCGAACTACATCTTGTGGGTAAAGCCGTACAACCTCTGTAGAGTGTTAAAAACTATTCGAATAGCCGCGTCCTCGGTCATGGACATGAACTGGTAAGGCCACACACTGGTTAGACTGAGTTTTGTTTGTGAAAGCTGAGAAATGGGATTAAGGACGGGGGCATGACGTGTCCACAGTGAGCAGTTTAAGCTACAGTCTGGTAGCGAGGAACTGCAGAAGAGAAAACCTAACCCGGGCCGCGAGGTGGTAGCGCGGGTAGGTTGTAAGGATTGTTCGAGGCGGTAGAAGGAGCTACCGGCCTCTAGTTGACGACTGTTCTGCTGGTTTATCCCGCACCGAATGCTGTCTCGACAAAGACGAATTTGATTTCGAAATGCTTTTACAATCTACTATTCTAGTATTTAAAATAAGAACTTATATTTCCGCACAATCTGCAACTTAGGGTAGAGCTATCCCTTGATCTATTCCCTGCATGAAATATTGCCGTATATTTCCTCCTGTGGGAATAGCTTGCGAGTACATTCAATGTACTCACCTGGCTTGTTGATTTGGCCAGACAAAGAAGACATCAGTTCTGAAGATACGATTACGATCGCGAACCCTAGGGCGTAACCCAGTCAGTTGCCTGTCGGGTATGGCATACTGATGGGCCACATCTCCGCTGGATTTCCGCTGCAAGTTTATAGCCGTTGGGCTACAGGTATCAGACATTCGACCTTTACGGTCGTTGTACTTAAATTCGTATGTATGTCGATGATATACAGGTTAACTTGTGCGTACCGGCTACTGATCCAACAACCGGTACAGTAATCACAAGGGAGTATCCGGCTTAAAAACCGGGTACGCCACATATGCCCCCCAATCCAAGTCCGACGTGATAGGCATTACCTTCATTCGAGAACGAGGTCCCGACCCAACATCATATCTCCCTTTTAGTTCAACTTTCTCACTCCGGTCCATCCAATTCAACACATTCCTTACTCTTTCCACAACCTCGTCATAACTAGGACTTGTCACAAATACCATGACTTTCTCCTCATTGTCAACAATCTTGGCATTGTTACTCAAAAACGTCGCCTTATCCACATAATCAACATTAACGATTCTCGCCATCTAAAAAACAATGACAAGAAACGTAATGCATCAATGACAACCCAACCGCATTATATCCAAAACACATCACAAGCAATGTCTAAAATAGACCATGGCATTATATCTATTATTCCCTCTACCACATACCTTAACCCTAACCCTAGTTTTTGCTACACATCACAAACCCATATGACCAACCCTACGGCTTACTACACATCACAAACAACCCACGTTTCACAATTTCAATAATGCATTTGTGAGAAATCCCAAAAACTAGGGTTTCCCCAAAAGTAGACAATGCCACCACATAAGCCGATTTCAACCAACCAAATCGTGAGAGATGGGAGAGTTTACCTCAAGAGATGCAAAGGGGTCCGATTCAACGAAAAAATGGTGCCGATTTAGAAGGATTTGAGAGGAGATTGAGTGGGGGAGAGAGAGGGGAAGAGGGCAGCGGCTCAGGTGGGGAGAGGAGGAAGAAGCCTGGGGGGCTGAGTGGGTGGTGGGGCTCACCCGCGGCCCCCCGGCCACTTAACCCTTCGGGGGGCTAACGCCAGAGGTCGTGGCGTTCGGCTGCTGCCTGCGAACGCCGGTGCCCACGGTGTTCCGCTCTGCCTGTGAACGCCAGTGTCCGTGGCGTCCAGAACTTCACCACGTTAGCGCGGTCAACCGGACGGGCCGAGCGTGGACCGGGGGTGAACGCCATTGACCGTGGCGTTAGCCCTCGCAGTCACACGCCACCGTGGGTGGCGTTAGCCGAAAGGGTCAGATGTCGAAAAAGTTTCGAACTAGGGTCATTTCGTGCTGAAGTATCCAAAATGGGTCAATATAGTGATTTGCACTCACAGTAGCAAGGAACATGACTGCAATCAGTTTATACTCAAGAAGATGACTTGCAAAGATTGAAAAGTTTATTTTTGTCAAACACAATATCATTTTGGCATAGCCAAATGGACCAACATATTGCACTTGCCCCTACTAGGGTTTGGGCTCGCTTAGCCCCCTGTAACCCCGTAAGCCAATTCCCGAATGAATTGGAGATACTATGTGATAATGAAATATTAAAGACTATGTATGTTGATCGCCAAGCAAAAAGAGCGAATTGGCAATCAAAAAAGAGATGTCAAATGGTCTCCTCTTAATCACAAAAATATGAAGTTAATATTATGTGTCTTCGAACATTGTCCGGATTGAAGATTAACTTTCACAAGAGCGAAATTCATTGCTTTGGCTGGGCTAAGGACAGTGAAGCAATCTATACCCAGCTTTTTGGGTGTGATGTTGGATCCTTCCCTTTTCGATACTGCACCTATTCACTATCGGTGTTTACGTAATAGTGATTGGAAAAGGGTCGAAGATCGGTTTGAAAATAGACCGAGTAGTTGGAAAGACAAGTAATTATTCTTTGGGGTAGGTTGGTTCTTACTTCTTACCAACTCTTTTTTTAGCAATTTACCTATGTTTATGATGTCTTTGTTTAGGTACCCAAGGAAGGTACACAAGAGACTTACCAAATAGAGCATTCGGTGTTAGCCTACGGACCAAGAGGTCTAAGCGTCTTGAATTTGGAGATAAAAATGTATGATTATTGAGCAAATGGCTTTTTAAACTCCTAAATGATGACGGTATATGGTAAGAACTTATTCAGAGGAAGTAGTTAAAGGGCAAGACATTGTCTCTAGTAACACGCAAATTAGAGGATTCCTATTTTTGGGCTGATCTCATTAAGTTCAAATATATGTTCTTTCAGTTTGACAAGTTTTAAATTTAAAATGGTGAGGATGTGCGATTTTGCGATGACTCATGGATAAGTTGGCAGGCTTTGAAAGATCGTTTTTCTACGCTATATAATATCGCCCAAAAAACATGTCATGGTCACCGAGGCGTCTCTTTTAGATAGACAATTATTGGTTCTAAGCTTAGACGTCTGGAATGAGTTAGTCCTGCAGATAACACGAGCCTTTTTAGTCCGGTTCAGAACCTATGTGCTTGGAACTTATATTAAAACGGTCAATTTTTTTAATAGTGCTCTCTCTCGATGCCTTCGTGCCATTGGAAACCCGGAATCTTAGGTGCGTAAACAAAGAACGGGAAAGCATTGGATCTTGCTCGCGAGATTAGATAGATTGGACGCGTCCGCTGCGCGAGGCAAAGCTGCAAGCACATGCATGTTCTGGTGTCTGCTGATTAATCAATGCTGATTTGGTAGAGGAGCCATGCATGCATGCCGTAGGTACAAGAAACAACAACGACAACAGAGTAAGTTCGGGGAGCAGGACCACGCGCCGCGCAGAGAGGCGCCGCGCGCACGCACCGAAAATTTTGATGCGATGAATGCGCGCACTTGAAGCGCCGCGTATACGTACTTCACTGTCCGGTTCGGGGTGGCCACCGCGCAGCTGAGACCGTGGCCCAGCCAGCCGGCCAGCCACTGGAGCGATCGCGCTGTACGTGGTCGATCGCACCGCGCGCGTCGTCCGCGTTCACGCGGGTGCGGTGGTGGTGATGTGATGAGATCCGTCGAGCAGCAGCACGGGACGCGCGCCCTGATGCTCGACGCCGATCGAGCTGCCGTGATCGATATTTGCAGATCCATACACGCGACGCACGCCCGGGCAGTGACGTCCTGATGGACAGGAAAAGCTATGAAATGATCAGTAGATGCATCGCATGCTTGCAAAGTTGCAAACGTTTAGTGTAGCGTGTGCTGGTACCTGGTTCTGTTATACTAGTACGTGATGGATCGATTTGCATAGTCCTGTCTGCCAATCGTGTCGGTGTCGAATCGATACACCGGGATGGGCCTGTTCCTAGCACTAGCGTGGTGCCAGCACTTTGCAATGAGGGGGGAAATGGAGCATGGCAGCGGAATGCAACAAAAGTCAAACCGCCTCGCCGTACTGCCAGTAGGACCGTACTGTCGCCGGCATAACTCCGCTTGGAAAACGGGAAAAGCTTTTCTTATTTGTTTGGAGGGGAAAAACTGGGAAAATTAACGTTTTTGTAACCAACGGGGAAAGTTTTTTTCAAGCAAAAAACAGAGCGCTCAAAAGTAAACGAAAACGAAAAAAGAATAGCCGCATGTCAGACCAAATTACTAACTGGGAGGCCTTTTAAGCCTTATTGTTACTTGGGCCAGATCAGTAGAGGACAATTCAAATGCGGCCCAAAGTTTATCAACAAATCACTATAAAACAAATTGAAAAGAAAGAATTATAAACTGTGGCTGCTGGGATTCGAGCCCAGGTCTCCACGGCCACAACGTGGAATTCTCACCACTAAACTACAGCCACAACTTTTGTCTGTTTCTCCTGCTTCTGCTTTGTATAGCTCTCATATCTCCGTTCTTAGATATCGCTCCCTCCGATCTCGAATGGTCTGTTCTTTTCGTTCAGTCCATCATCCATTCATCCTTATGTCTGGTAATATAAATGTTCCGAGTTAATGTCAGTACCTGTCGCTCAGGAAGGTTGAACTTCAAGTCTCCAACACAGTAGCCTCGTAGGGTGATGTCTCTATACCTCTTTAATTTCCTTTTGAAAAGGTTAAGCATTATGGTGGATTTTACTTTTCCCACATGCCCAATGAAATAATCAAACGAAGAAACTCTGAGCTGGAAGAGTACAGATTCTGAACACGGTTCAGTTGCGTGCTGCAACAGCACTGCAAGAATGATCCAGTTGACAGACAGATTGATGTTCGTTCAGGAAAAAAATGACAAGACAGGTTTACAGGTTGATTGTATCAGCCGTGCACCAAGGCATGGCAGAAGTAGCGCTTACAAACTGGGTTTATCGAAAGCTTATGACCGTGTTTATTGGGATTTCCTGGAAAGGGCCATGTTAAAACTTGGTTCTCGACGTAGTGGGTTATGTGGATCATGTCATGCGTCCGTTCCATTCGCTACTCTGTCAATTTCAATGGTTCTCTTCAGCAACAATTTAAACCGTCCAGAGGACTACGCCAAGGTGATCTTTTATCGTCTTTTCTGTTTCTCTTCGTTGCTGATACTCTGTCTGCCTTACTGAAGAATGTTGTCCAGACACAAGAGCTCACGCCTGTTCAAATTTGCCGCCGCGCGCCGGGTATATCTCACCTATTTTTTGTTGATGATGGTCTGTTATTCTTCTGCGCCATGGTCCCGCAAGCAGCTATTGTTAAGGAGGTCTTGCGGGCTTATGCAGTAGGAACTGGGCAGCCGATCAATCCATCTAAGTGCTCTATAATGTTTGGGGATGGCTGTTCTGAGAATGGTCTGGAAAGCATTAAGGCCCTGCTACAAGTGGTGCAAACTGAGTTTGGTCCAAAATACCTTGGCTTACCGGTGCCAGAAGGAAGATTACACAAGGAAAATTTTCAGACTTTGCAAGCAAAGATTAGTAAGAGGCTCATTGATCGGGGGGAAAAGCTCATGTCTGTTGGTGACAAGGAGGTTCTAATTAAATCAGTAGCTCAGGCAATTCCAACATACGTTATGAGTGTCTTCAAACTTCCGATGTCTGTTTGTGATGACATTACTCGGTTGATTAGGAATTATTGGTGGGGTGTTGAGAATGGGAAGAGGCGTACTCACTGGATTTCTTGGGATAAGATGATCCTACCTAAAAGTCATGGGGGTTTAGGCTTCCGGGATATGAGATATTTCAACCAAGCCCTTCTCACAAAACAGGCGTGGCGTCTTATTCAGTTTCCTGAGAGCTTATGCGCCAGGCTCTTGCGAGCGAAATACTATCCTCATGGTAGTCTCATTGACACAGTGTTTAAGGGCGTTCCTTTACCGGTCTGGAAAGGAGTTGAGCATGGTCTGGAGTTACTGAAGAAAGGAATCATTTGGAGAATAGGTAATGGGCGCCAAGTCCGGTGTTGGAGTGACCCATGGATTCCAAGAACCGGTTCGCTAAGGCCGATTTCACAATGGCGTCACTGTCGTATGAAATGGGTTTCTGATTTTCTTGATGACAATGGCAGATGGGATATGAACCTTTTGAATACGTATTTTTTGCCTACGGATATTGAATGGGTGCTTCAGATCAGAACTTCACCCCGGTTGGAGGAGGATTTTCTTGCATGGCATTATGACAAGAATGGGATCTTCACAGTGCGTAGTGCTTATCATCTAGCAGTTTCGGACATTGGCCAAGACATTGCCACTGGAGCTTCGAGCTCTAATCCAAGCGGTTCTCGTGCCTTGTGGGATTATGTGTGGAAGGCTAAAGTTCCACAGAAGATGAAGATCATAGCTTGGAAGGTACTCGCTGGGGGCTTACCTACTATATCAAATAAGAGATTTCGCCATTTGGAAGTCGTGGATACATGTCAATTGTGTGGTACCGCGGCGGAAGACTCGTTCCACGCGTAGGTCTCTTGTCGAAACGCGAGTATAGTTTGGAGTTCGATGCGAGAGGAGTGGCCATTGCCCAAGCAATGTGACATGTCAAACTCGGGGCTGGAGTGGCTGTTTAATGTCCTTGCCAGATGCTCTGCTTCAGTTAGAGATCTGGTTTTTCTGGTGATCTGGCGCATATGGTTTTTGAGGAACGAGGTGATGCATAACAAGCCCATTCCCCCTGTCACTGCGACTAAGCAGTTCCTCGTTACTTATACTGAGTCACTCCTCACGATACGACAACGCGATGAGCAAGATCCGCTGAAAGGTAAGAGTCCAGTGGCAGGCCTCCAAAGTCCTGTGCCTTCTCCCGGACAACCAATAGATTCTCTTCCTCCCAGTCTGGCTTCGTTCTCTCCGGGTCATGGTTGGACGGTGCTGCACATTGACGGATCCTTTCTGGCGACGGATGGGTCAGCGGGAATTGGAATGGTGCTGCGGGATTCGGCGGGAGCGGTGCTTTTCACGACCTGGAGACATATGGAACACTGCTTAGGTGCTTTTGAGGCGGAATTGCAAGCAGCTGTGGAAGGCTATCGTTTGGCTTTGATCTGGACGAATGCATCAGTGGTTCTTCAGTCAGATTGTACTGATCTTCTTTGCGCGATTCAGGACGGAACACCCGGGCGCTCGAGGTATGCGTTCCGTATCAAAGAACTTCAGTTGCAAATGTCTGGTAGCAGGGCAGCCTTAGTGCAGAAGTGCAGCCGGCATCAGCATCGAGTGGCCCATGGATTAGTTAAATATGCTAGGACAGAGCAGTGTAATGGTTTTTTGTTGCATGATACCCCCAGGTGTGTCCGGTGCTTGCTAAGGGTAGACTGTAATTCAGCTTAATTCCAATCTCCTTTTTCGCAAAAGAAAAAAGGCATAGCAGAAGTATGCGGCTACACGTACCGCTAGTGCTAAAAAGGGAGGAAAACTAGTCCCCATCCAACGCACCGAGCCGTATGGACAATGGTTAGCGAAAATGCAGGCTCTCTTGCATGCTTTTGTTTGTGCTGGTTAGTTGGAATCCAAATATGTATATGGCTCAGGATCATAGGCCAAATTAAAGCCAACGTCACTCGGTGCCCAGGTAGCTCATCTCCACTATCACTGCCCCATCGTAAAGAAAAGGAAGGCGAACGCAGCAATAGGAGATTATCCCTCTATTTTTTGTCTTCTGAGATGAAGTAATGCATAGCGTAGTGCCTAGTTTGGTTTTCTTTTCTCTTCTCGTACACAAAAAAGATGACCAGGAAAAGTGAGCTTGAAGCTTGAACAAGTCACCGACGCGATTCAAAAGCATAAATGTGGAATGAAAGCGATGTGATCTCAGTCTTTTACCACGATCAATTCACAAAGAAATACCACTAAGAGAAATCTTTTCACACGTCCTCTCCAAACATACACGCCGCTGCAACGATCACCAAGTATCACGCCGACCAAATTACCGAATCCTACACCCTTTTAACGGGCAAGGCCACATCACTGATGCCAAAATCGTCTGCCAGGCCGGTGGCATCCTAGCTAAAGCACCCTTCCAACTCGGGGAAAAAAATCCAGCGATCTCATGGCGTAAGTTGGCCGAGCCCGGCCGAACGCTATCCAGCGCCCACTCCACTAACCAGAGCAGTCACTGTCCGGTACGTTCCTCCGCGTAGGAGAGCACTTCGAGGGTTATTTTCATGGGAATTGACGAGCGAAGCAGCTATCAGGGAAAGCAAGAACCGGTGGGATCGATAATAATTTCATGTTCCGTGGTGGGTAGGGGAGATATGCTTCTCTCATCAGACGCACACCGTTGTCGCTACCATGTGTCAGCTTCCGACGAGAGGATCAAGCTGGCAGCTAGCCGCCTCCGCTTGTGCGTGCCTGTGGCTTGTATAAATAGCGGAGTCTAGTGAGGAGAATTGGCATCAACCAGGGCGTTGTGCTTCCGTTTAGCATCTAGGTACATATCCAATGTTGCGTCTTATTATCATCACCTCATCCAAATTATTATTTTTTTTGCGTCTTATTGATAGTTGTTGGTGTTGGTGTTGGTGTTGGCGTTCTGTCTCCTCCGTTTCTTTTTCTCAATTTGTTGGTCATTGGTAGGCTGATTCCAGTCGAGCTAGTTTGATCTTGATGTGTCGTTGGGATTAAATGAGGTTATTTCTGACAGTTTAATTAGCGAGCATGATCCTCTGGCCGCACTCAAGTTTCAAGTTGCTGATCATTAATTGAACGGATGCAAGTAGTTTTTATCCTACATGTTATCATCTCAAAAAATGTCCTCAAAAGAAGGGGGAAAACATTGCTAAATATAAATCTAAACAAAACATGCTCAAAAGAAAGTATTTAGCAAGAGAAGATTTTAAAGAGGTTCCCCAGTTTAACGTGTGCTTACGTTCTTCACCACCGCTGCAGACATTAGCTAACCTGTGAAGATGGCATCCTACACGGCTGGAGCCAAATTTGACTGCTTGCTATTTGGTAAGTAACTACCTGACAGATTTTCATTGTTCTAATTTCAAGCATGGAACTCTGGCTGTACTGATTTTCCTGGTTCTTCTTTAATTATTTCTCCATATACTCAGACATGGATGACACTCTCTACCCACTGAGCTTAGGAATCAACTTAGCCTGCCGCAAGAACATACAAGGTAAGTAGTAACATTTATACCAGTCTTCAGTTTTCATTCCGTAAATTATGTTTGTTCATATAGTTGGCATTACCAAATTGCAGACTATATGCTGAACAATCTCCAGATTGAAGAGAGCCTGGTTCCGAAGATGTGCCTAGATTTGTACAAGGAATATGGAACTACAATGGCTGGTCTGAAAGTATGGCCCAGTACTCTTGCATTGCCACCTCCTCTTCTTCAAGCTTCTGTTTCATAGTCTTTGACCTATCATTTATGTTTCTTAAATTTCTATTAATTATATTTCTCTACTAGCTTTTGGGCTACAAATTTGACTACGATGAATTCCACGCCTCTGTTCATGGTACATTGCCGTATGAGAAGCTGAAGCCTGACCCAGTCCTGAGGCAGCTACTACTTTCCCTGCCACAGAGGAAAATCGTAAGCTCTTCCCTTGCATCCAAATCTCTAACATTTCGTGCTACATCAACAAGGAGTCAAGGACAGTAATTTTGTTGCTCAATTGCAGATATTCACCAACTCTGACAAAGCTCATGCGGCAAAGGTCCTGGAGAAGCTTGGGCTGGAGGACTGCTTCGAAGGAATCATATGCTTCGAGACCCTGAACCGGCCGTCACCTGAAGAACATGTCCATGACCAAAAGGATTCAGGTGACTCTGACACCAATGGAAGCAGTGGGACTGTTTCCGACAGCCCTACTTCTCACAAGAGGATCTTGTGCAAGCCATCCCTGGAATCCATGGAAGCTGTCGTAGAGATTGCGAAACTCGATCCCAAGAAGACAGTAAGCAACGAACCATGCATTCTCTTGGCGCCTTTTTGCGTTGCAGAATTGCAAGCTGCAGCTGAAAGCCTGCAACCCTCGTGTAGCAGTAACTGAACTGAAACGACTCCTTTAATCGGCAGGTGTTCTTTGACGACAGTCCACGCAACATAGCATCAGGAAAAGCTGCAGGCTTCCATACCGTCATCGTAAGCTTTCACTAAATTAATCCACACATCACTGCACTACCTGTGAAAGGCTACTAATGCTAGTTAGCATACACACGCCATGAAAACGATAATAATGCAGGTAGGGAGCTCGGTGCTGGTGGCAGGGGCGGACGTGGCACTGGAGAGCATACACAACATCAGGGAGGCGCTGCCGGAGCTCTGGGAGTCCGGCGAGCACGTCGAGGCCGTCCTCCGGTCCGCCGCCGTGGAGACCACGGTGTTTGCATGAACCTTGCACGCCGGCTGCAGCGTTCCTAGTATTAGAGGATGGTTTCGTTCACCTACTACCTAACCGCTGAGAGAACAAGGGAGGCGAACTGAATCGAGAATGTGGTGTACTCGATGATTAATGATCGAGGTGGATTTGCATGGACGTGTCGTACGTACTTGTGTTGTGCAGATGTCTCTGACTGTGATGTGAATCAAGCACCGTAATACAAATAAGGTTTGGTCGGTGATCAGTCCTTGTTCTTTTACGGCATGATCCGGTTGTGAAATACGTGTGGCTCATTCGCATGGAAGAGATGGATTTGGGTTGTAGGTACTCGTGTGTCGTTTTCTGTTCTTTCAGACAACGTACCTTGTCACAGCAGGAACCGTGTGAGGCAGAGCAGCGGAAGCTCCGTGGTGGGTGGCAACCCAGCGGAGGAGCCGCTGGCCACAGGTTCAGAGGAGAGCCACCGCCGCCGCCGCCGCCGGCAACGAGGAATTCTTGCGGGGAAATGAACGGGATTACGTGGAATTCCTGCGCTGAAAAGGCCCCTGATTGGCACAACACACCTATCGTTGGGCTCCAAAGGTCGAAGCGGCCCAGCTAAACTGGGCTAGATTCGGCCCTGCTCTTCTACTCTTTCATCCCCCACACGGCCCCACTGAGCCCGGAAACCTCGCTCCAGCCATCCTCCCCGCCGCCGTCTCCCGCCATGGGACGAGGCCGCAACCGCAAGCCCCGCAACTTCGCCACGTTCCGCCTTTGCCCCCGTCCCGGCGCCGCCGATGCCTCCGAGCGCGTCTTCGTCCGCGTCGACGCCAACCCCTACTCCGTCCCCGGCTTCGCCGATGACGACTGCGACATCCCCCCAGCCGCCGCCACCGACGGAGGCGACGGCAATAACCCGTCGCCCTCCTCCGTCGCCGCCGGAGACGCCCTCCCGGAGCATGTCCGCCGCGAGATCCTGGACCTCGGCCTCCCCGACGACGGCTACGACTACCTCCCCCACCTCCGCGAGATCCGCCCCTCCCTCTCCTCCTCCGGAGGCGGCGGCTCCTCCGCCGCCTTCCTCCCCAGCCGCCGCCCCGCGCGCTTCGGCCTCCCGTTGAGCTTCAAGGTCCGTCATTCACATCAGAGCCCGCCGCATCGTTTCATCCGTTCGAGGTCTCTAATTCCGGTACTCTTCGGTGCAGGCTTACGATGCGCGTTGTGTTGGGGTTGGTCCCGATGAGGTCGCCGCAGCGGCAGTGGTGAGGCGGGTGGAGGATGCTATCGACCTGGATGTCGCCGAGCTGCTCGAGGACAGCGATGGACCGCCTGGGGCGCCGGACGATGAGGGTTTGGAGGAGGATTTTGTGATCATTGCAAACCAGCTCGATGAGGAAGAGCAGATGGATGTGGAGGAGGATTTTGTTATCCTCGCGAATCAGCCCGAGGAGGAAGAGCGGGTGGATGTGGAGGAGGAGAGGTTGGAGGATGCTGGGAGCGAGGGGGTTGAGGAGGGGGTTGAGGTTCTTCGGCTGCCTGATGAGCAGATTGAAATGATGCGCTTGCTGCACCGGATATTGTGATTCGGGAACAGATCAGTAATGTGATAGTGTCTGCCCAATCTTGCTAAAAAAGTATGGATCATTCGTTGCTATTTGCTCTTGCAATTTTTGTTTCTTAATCAATATATCATCGACATTGATGAACCCGGTGAGGTAGTAAACAGCTGTTAGTGCTAGGATTTATGTTAGGAAGTTAGGATGAGAAAGTATATGCCCTGTGAGATGAGGAAAAGACTGGAAGATATGGAAGGGGAGCAATGCCAGGCTATCTCAGGAAGTCTATGAATCAAGAAGCACTGTTGTGGTCGAAAGAGATGTCACTGGTTGATAGGGTTTGGAGTGTGAAGCTATTTTGGTGGAGTAGTTGTTTGAGTGTTCTGTAAGGTGAGGAGTAAACGGAAGAAAAGTTTTACCGAGTGGGAGGATTTTGGGTGACAAATTCAGGACAGCTTACGTCAGACCTTTAACCCAATATTTACAGATGAACGCTCGTTTTCTCCGAATGGAGTGGCCTGATGTTCTCTTGCGGCCACTTCAGTAACATCCTTCCAGGATTCCAACTAATATGGGCTGTAGCCTTCTGGGCAGTATCCGAATCTATCTTGTGTTGCAATTTTCTGATGACTCTAAAGCATTAATTCCTGCAACTATGGCACTGTTTTCCTACTGTTCCTAAACCCTAGTATCCATTAAAAATGCTGACAGTAAAGATGATTTTGAATGTTGTAACCAAGGGCTTCTATAGTTGTGAAAGACAGAAGGCTGAGAAAATTGTTACAGGATCCTCCTCACTATGCCTTGTGTAATTTCTGCAAACTGATTGTCTATCTTACATCGTGCAGAAAGTGTACTGATCATCGCCGCAATACCATTGAATCGTCTACTTTCCATTCCGAATAAGATTGAACCAAGCGTAGCTCATGCCTAAATGGTTCTTTCTTAACAGATAAAGGTCTTGGTGATGTACGCCATGAATTCCTACTCTACAACTCAATTCCTTGAAGTTTTTTCAGGTGAATGGCCTGGTGCAGATATCTGTATCCTCTTGCTTGCGTCCATGTTCGTACTGTTGAATGTTGAAGTTCTGTAGCACCTTGATGAGCAAACAGCCCAAGGCATTGTAACGAGAACAAATGTGTAATTTCAGACGAATCGTGCTGATCAATGCTAGGCGTTATCCATCGTACTTTTCTTGTAATTTTGCCTTTGTCCGCTGTTAGTTATGTTTTGGGGTATCTTGATTGATAGTGAAGATATGATGAAGACAAAATATACCAAACATGATCTGGAAATGCCATTCAGGTTACCGTTCAGTGGAAGGCACCAGGAGTCGTCTCCATCCATGATTCCATGGGCATCAGAACGGTCTGTGTGCATGTGATAGATGCAATGGCACTGTACTTGGTAATGATTAGTAGTACTTGGTCCTTCCGGTTTCTACTTTCTTCAAGTGAGGTGCTGTCACTTGTTAATGAGCTCCAATCATTAGGTGAAGATTATGTTCCTACAGTTTGATGATATCTAATAATTTCCCCATCATCTGGTGAACATGATACTGTTCCTACACAGGATATGATGCAATGATGTTCTCTGCTTTCTGATGCAATTATGTTCTCTGCCTTTTGAGTTGCTGCTGCTTTATCCATCACATGAGTTTTGGAACCGAATCTTTTGCCAAATCTGTGTTCATCGTGTTCCTCCCATGAATCCCTATTTGGAACACGGAAAATGTATAGAATTTTTCATGGGAAGGAAACATACTCTCAGTTCCAAACAGGCTGGATTAAATTGCCCTGATACTGCATTTTTGCCGTTACTGCATAAGAAGCGTTAACTGCGAAGTGCCTGTTTGGCCGAGCTCCTGCTCTGTATTCTAGGCTCTAGAAGCTATCTCCAGTAGAAGCTTGGAGCCGGTGAAGCTGCCCAAATGTTAATCAACATTCGAACAAAATCTCACGAGTAGCTTCTCTGGCTCCAGCTTCGAAATTGGTGGAGCGCGAACAGGCATTACGGCTTCCAGACCTATCCTCTGAATTGTTTGAAAGTTCTTCAACTGATGCATGTTATTGCGATTATGAGTTAGACAAGTCCTGAATGTACAAGAACCAAGTTTTTTCTTTTTGGCGGGTCATTATTAAGCACATCGTTCGCACTCAGATGCGTAGAAGCTTATGGATCTACAGGGCTAAGGTTCACAAATAATTACCATAGAACCAAGATTACCATATCAGGGCAAGCAGGCAGGACCTATGGCTAGGATGATGTTGAATGAATGACACAACAGCCAGTTGGTCATACAGTTTCTCTTTACACATTCACGTATATCAATACCTCGAAAGGACCAATCGAACTATACATCTAGATTTCCCTCCAATGGAAAACACACTTTTCATACAACCAACCAACCTCGGTCGACTTACCTTTAGAAGATGGTGAGAACAACTTTTCACTGACCAGATCTGCAGCGTTACATGCACTGATATGTCTCCCAATCCTATGGCATGCCACAGGGCCTCGTCATCAGGTCCTGAAACCTGAATAGATATTCATCACACACAAGTTTAGCAATGTCAAACATAATGAGACCAATGTATTTCTCACCAACGAGGCCAATGGCACACAAAACGTACTTCTTCACACCAGGAGAACAGGGAGAGAAGAGTTTCTTACAGGCTCTATGAAGAACAGCACCACCTCCCGCCACTGTTTGTTTCATTGGGGGCGTCACTCTGCAGCACCACAGCTTTGCCATTGCTTAGTGACTGCAGCTCGCTTCTCTTCTGCTCTTGAGATTGGAATACCTTCCTGCTTAGTATGTTGTAGATCTCCTTGACTACGGTTTGAAAAGCAACTGTGACATTGGATGAGTCCAGCGCTGAGGTTTCAATGAAGAAGAGGCCCTGAGCCTCGGCCAGGGCTTTGCCTTCTGCCATGCTCACCTCCCGTGCATGCTTGAGATCAGTCTTGTTGCCAATCAGAATTGTGACGACATTCATGTCGGAATGAGCTGTTCAGTGGTTAAAAGGAATCAAACAAAGATGACAAAGTTCACAAGAAAACAAACCAAGTAGCACTGAACTTTGAAATAAATTATGCTTGATCCATGAATAGCCTTCAGATGATATGTTTGCAGCGCAAGGAAAATAAACGCTAAAAGGTTTAATAAATCTAAGTTACTAGGGATATACAACAGTAAGACAACCACCTCAAGAAAATGTCAAGAAATGTGTTATAGTCTAAAGAATTTCAGTAAAATATTGGTTCTTACTCTGCAGTTCATTAAGCCATCGACCAACACTGTCAAATGTCTGGCGCCTGGTAATATCATAAACCAGAAGAGCTCCAACAGCTCCTCTATAGTAGGCAGATGTGACTGCTCTGAAACGTTCTTGTCCTGCTGTGTCCCATATCTGAGCTTTAATTTCCTTTCCATCAATTACCAATTTCTGGGTCTGGAACTCTACTCCTATAGTTGATTTAGAATTTGGAAAGAACTCATTCCTAGCAAATCTTGCTAGCAAATTTGATTTACCAACAGAAGAGTCACCAATCAGAACAATTTTGAATAGATAATCCTGACTTTGTTCCTCATCTCCACCATAAGCCATTGTGGAACAACTCTATAGAAGCTGCTGCCTCTCTAGTGCTTTGCAAAGTTACAGTAACCCTGTCAAGTTTACAGAGTTACAGACTTTGATTAATATCGTCATAAGATGGGAAGATAGACAACGTAAATGAGTCAAGTCACAATACATGATGAAATGTTATTAATAAATGTAATGTAATGATTAAACTTCTTTGATATACAAAATAGTTTTAGAACTAGTTAAGTGGTTATACATGACAACAAATTGCTTTGATTTTCTCCCACTGTAGTACTGAACATTATATGCAGAATGGCTTGAATAAGTCAAAAATAAATAAACAGTCACTGCTAAAGCCTAAGATTAAATCATTGTTAAGTCACAGGTTTCATTCAATGTAATAAGTCTTTACTGTCAAGATTTGCTATAGTAGAAACCATGCATTTTCGTCTTTGTAAAGTTTAGGAGACCTTCAGAAATATAAAGTTCACTGGCATTGACATTACATATTCAACAAGAGAGCCATGCATCAAATGCAATCAGAAGTGAAAAGGAATAACGGTGTCATTGTTGGGAAGAGTAAATTTATATAATTCAGCTATATACAACATTTGATACCCCCTCCATTTCAAGCATAAGGCCTGCAATTTTGCAATATTTTTTTCAAACTATTGGCATGAATGCAGAATTGATGACTTTTCTCTCTTTTGCCCTAATTTATATCGCCTCTCTCCTCAACATTTGTGGGTAGACACGCATAATAGCTACTCCCTTTTATTCCCAAGACATAAACAACATGGATACCATGGGCATTTCCATCTACTATTCCCTTGGTTCCAAAGGATATTCGAAGGTTTTTTGGAGGATCGCAATCGGTTGGAATTTTCCTAAATAGGTTGTTTGATTTGATAGGAATCACCCAACCAAATTCTATAGGAATACTGTATCATTCCTATGAAACCAAAGGATTTTCATATGAATCTAAACATCCATCACAACCTCTCTTTTACAATCCTACGAATTAAACAAGTTCTTAATCCCCGTGCTTGACCAAGATACGTTCCATAAAAAAGAAACGGGGGGAGCCAAAGAGAGAATAGGGTGTACACAAAGCAACCATCAATGAGTTGGTATAGAGTTCCCATGTGTGACTTGGTTTGATTTGAGAAAACTACCCTTTAACAAGGCATTTTTTTTCTATTGTACCAGGAAGGGAATGGTTGCATGGATGTACAGTGTGTTGAGGCCACCTTATTTTTGAATATTTTTATCGCAAATAGTTACCAGGTTTTACAGGAAGCGGTTGGATATGCCTAACAGTACTAATATGCCTAACAGTACTACTGTCAAGTTGGGCATCGCACTGCTTCTGTTTTTGAAGCGACTGAGGACAAGAAAGCACAGTACTATTATTAGGTAAAACCAACGGGGCTGATACTTCATAAAACAAACAGGAACATTATGAGATATATAAATATAAATTCATCAGGCATGAGGCAAAATGGCGAGTAAACGAAAGGGGGTGGCAAGCAAATTTTCAGTCGAATTCGCCAAATGCTGATCTGTGAAGTTGTACTGCAGCCACGCTTTACACCATATAACAAATTATGCGAATAAATGGGAAGGATCAGTAATGTTACTTTTCCCCCACCGCGCTCTCCAATTTGTAAGCAGAAGTAGCAGCAGAAGAAACCCAAAGCAAAGCAGAATCCAAAGGACATAACAGGGAGAAACAAACAAAGGAAGTGAGAAATCTTGGGCAATTGATTCGCCTGTGTCTGGTTCTCAACGAAACAACGAGCCATGCTCAGATCTGGGAAGCTATGACAAACCACCACCAACAGGGGCGGATCTAGACACCCAGAATTTCTGGAGGTCCGTGGGGTTTAACTAATCACTGGATGACAAAGAAAGCTCATAGCTCATACCTCGAAAACCAATGCCCGAGATTGCGGACGGGGCGGAGAGAGCAGGGACGCGATGTTCGCGATTAGGTAGAACGGGAGCGGCGATGGCAGCGACGGGAGTGAGAGGCGGAGGGGTTGCGGGGTGGTGAGGCGTCGACGGTGACGCTGAGCTACTACGGCACGGCGGCAGCTCCTAGTGCAAGGCGGTGGTAGACTATCAGGGGCGATTTTAGAGCCGCATTGGGTCGGGTTGAAGCTTCGGGTACGTCAGGACTCAGCAGGGCTCGGGAGAGGGAGAGAAAGAAAGCCACGGACCGTGCAGAAGAGAACTGGAGGAGATGGATTTTAACTGTGGATGCAGAGGTTAAAAGACGGTACCAAGAATTCAGTGATACAATGGACAAATATTTTTTAAGGTCCAGTTTGCTAGAAATCATCATCCGTGGTGTAGCTGATTTCTTAAATTAATAAAAATAATTGTGTATCAGCTTAAGAAAAAAATTTATCACTATTTTTAAGTCTACTTTATATCTGTTATTTTCCGTGAATTATGGTCATCTGGTAGAGCTTAGCGAAATGGTCACCGGAGAGCTTATCTTGCTCTTATTAATGTTGCGGATGCTATCTCGCCCAAGATCACCTCAAACTAAGTGCCTGTTATGAAAGCTTTGCTGTGTAGGATGATAATCTTTGAGCTTATTGTTATTGCCGTTTTGTTATCAGAACCCGTCGTCACTACATTGCGTAACCATCTTTTATCTATTTGATCATTTAGCTAACCAGTTTTTTTTATTTATATGTTTATTTAAGTTTGGCATGATAATGTTTAACGAACACAATTTGATCCTTACACAATTTGCTGAATAACGATTTGGGTTAGGAGCCTTATGGCTACGTTGTCGTAGATCTCATTGCGCACAAGTAGAAAAATAGCTAGCTGTGTATTCCAATTACTGCGAATCAATAAAACGATAATGAAGTTACCAACTTGCCATAATAATATAAAATTTTATTGATTTTTATATTTGATTGGGTTTTGAGTTAAGATAACTAGGTTAATTAATTTTAATTTAGTTACGCTAGCTTAACACTAATTTTGCATGCAATAACTAAGCTGCTTAACCTGCATTAATGTTTGGCTAGATTAGGTTTGCAGCAAAAAAAATTAAATCTAATAGAGTTAATTGTGATAAGTTAAGTTGTCTATCTTATTAGTTAGTTTAATTTAGATTAAAGATGCTATATGATTTTAACGAATTAATTTAATCTCGCATAACTCAAAACTAGAGTATTTGACGGATTAAATTTTCAACCCACCTCTTAACCCTGAACCACATATTGGCTTTGAGAGAATGGTGGACCGGTGCAAAGAGAAAATGGTGGGACCCACAACTGATAAATTTGGTTTACGTAATTTGGTGCAATGTATAACCCCGTGCAAACTCAAAGATGGAACCCACCACGTATATTAAATAGGAAAAGAGAATCCCAGCCGCACCCTTCTCCTCCATCCTCTTCGGTCTTAAGTCATCCATCTTAACTTGATCATCACACTCCCGAGCACCTCCATAACTTGCCTCCCTAACTCCAAAATCCCGAAATCAAGATTCCTTAATCACTGTTTGTCCCCCAAATCGAGATATTCAAATCACTGCTTCTCCTCCAAAATCCCCAAATTGAGATCCTCTATTGAAATCTCAAAACCGTTGCTTCCTAATTGAACTCCCCAACCTTGACGAGCTCTCATGAAGTGGTGCCACGGCGACCAAGCTGGTCGCCTGCATCCTCCCCATGCGCCTACTCCAGCGGCCTCCCGCTCCCCATTCCCAGCTCCAAGCGCCAACAAGCAAGCCGCACGCCCCCAAGCTCCACGTGTTGAACCCTTGGGCCTTCTGTTCACCGATGGTGGCGGGTCAGAGCAGCATGCAGTGGTAGGCTAGCATGCGGCGGTCAGCGATCTATCTTCGCCGGTCGGCGAACTCCATGGCGTGAGCTCAACTCTCTCTCTTTATCTTCTATTGTTTAATAATCCTTCACTCCAGGTGCAAGTACACGCGTCGATTCATGAAATCTTTTTTCATGCACTGGCTCCACAGTGTGATACACCGGTGCAAACCGCACCTCAGCTTTATGCACCCAACAAAACACCACAACGCGAGTGGCCTTACACCCACATTTCTAGTTGCACTCACAATTCTAGTGATATAATTCAGGTGCTATTATTGCAAAAGGAGTTGTATTTCTTATACAATTGTAAAGTTTCAAGTAGTATGTATCTGATTTATCTGCACTATTATAAAACATTTCTAACTTTATTTGAGCGACATGATAGATGTTTGGACCAGTGGGGGCACCAAGAGTTCAAAGCATCCGTAGCACACCGGCGGGTGCCGGCCGAGACACTGACGTTGGGAAGCAAGTGAAGCATTCCTACCTTCTTCCATTACTAAGAGCTTGTCCTGTTGGTTTGTTGCGGCCCGGCAATACCCAGTACGAGCATACAAAGCATTGGACAAACAAATGATGGACCATAAAACACCAACCGTAGCTCATAGGTCCCATTGTCCCAAACTGGACAGCAGCACCATCCTAGTGATAGACACCAGGTACTTGCAGTAGGGAAGCCAGTAAAATTACAGCCTCCGTAGCAATATTTATTACTGTAGGCAAGTTAGTGGATCAATGTAACACGAGAAGTATGTCTACCACTACGAATAAGAATGATTCCATCTACAAAATCGTTACAAACTCTCAAGCCCGTTTAAAACAGTGTAATTTTTTCACAGTGCCTAAGGAAACCGGACGGCCTCCTTCAATTTATATGGAATTCTGCGTTCCAGACAAAGACCTAGCCTAGTCAGTGGTACGAACTGTCTGGACCCACTCGTCGGTGACTGTTGGTAACGATGTCGCGAACCACCGTCCGAGCAACCGGGCAACGCGAGGATAGATAGATCGCGGCACAACGCAAGAGGCGCGAGGTTCCTAAATTTTTTTTGCTCTGGGTGGCAGCGATCCCATCAAAGGGAGCTAGCTAGCTTGCAGCCGTAGGAAGCAAAGTACCTAGGATTGGTTCCTGTCCCTGGGCCGGCTGTGACTGCAGCTCTACGACAGCACGTACAGATGGTCCACAGAACCCATCAATTCCTTCCTTCTCATGCCGTTTTCCTCCCTCTCTTCCTTTTCTCGTTTTCGCCTTTTTTTCCCCTTCTGTATAATATAGACATTGCTCAAGATCTTCGAAAGCAAAGGCACCGAAAAGCCAAAGCTGCATGCATCAGCAGCACAAGGAATTTCAGCCTTCAAAGACAAAGGCACCCCTTTCTCAGAGAATATCAATTGTAAGTGTGTCATCTGGGCACATATTTTTTTAAGTACATCTAGAAAAAGAAGGAAAGAAAAATAATAACCAGATCCATTGCTTTGTCTTGTGAAAATCGAACAGGTGCAGGACGGAAAATAAGAAGTAAAAACTCTGCGCTTGCTTGTAGCTGTTGCCTATGCACATGGAGTGCACAGTGCACCACTCGATCGCGGGGCAAGCTGCGGAGGCTGCTGAGCTGACGGAAGCGGCAAGTTACAGTGCCTGGCTCTGGGTGCTCTGGGCTGGAGTGTGCAGCATGCAACCGCCCACGTGTTGCATCCGTGTCACTGACACCTTCTGCCTGCTGCTGCTGCTGCTGCTCCTCTGAGCAGATCCATCACGACGCATCGTGCCATCCTATCACTCCTCCTCCACTGGCTTCAACTTTTTTTTTCTTTTCTCCAGTCCATTTACGAATGCGTCACGGCCCAAATTCTCGGTCCGGGCCTCTGGGCCAATGGGCCTCGTACCCGGCCCACTTCCATCTCGCTCCGCTCGCCACGAGTTGCGCGGTTTTCCGGTAGGTAGAGAGACCCGATCACGCCCGATCGATCTCTTCCGTGGCTTCTCTGCTCTTCAACCCCTCCAGCGCGTGTGCTCGCCAGCTCGCCATGACGCGCCCCCCATCCTTCTCCCATCGCTCGCGGCACCCAAGCAAGCGCGCCGTCCACGGCAGCTCGCGAGCGCGATGGGCAGGTGAGCACGCTACGCAGTACGCAGTTGCACGCACTGCGGTTTCCGGCCGCGGGCGCGTGTTCCCTTCCTCCGTGGATGATTCTTTGATCCGTGCGTTTGTTGGTTTAGCTCCGTGGAGGCGGCGACCGCGGCGGGTTCAGGCGCGCCGGGCTCTTCTTCCGCGGCGCACCCGCTCGAGGGCGGGACGGGAGGAGGTGAAGAAGGCTCGCGGCCGCAGAACGCGGAAGGGGACGGGGCCGCGCGGATGCAGGTCGCGCCGATGCCGCCTCCGCCTCTGGCTGCATCGGCGCCGGTGCCAGCGCCTGAGATGAGCGCGGAGAGTTTGCCTGCGCCTGCGCACCCGGTGCCGAAGCCGTTGTCGGGGATCCGGTGGATGAGGCTTGCGCTCGGAGGCCTGCTTCTGGTGGCGCTCGGTTACGCCTTCTACAAATGGGGGCTCCCACTTTTATCAGAGAAGGTTCTACCTTGCCGTATTCTTGTACTATATTCTACGGATTTGATTTGCCTCTCAGTACTTTACTCCTGTTTGACACATGATTTTTGTCGACTAGATGTGTAACTAACTTACTAATCTTAATACGTGGAATCCATGTGGTCAGCTCAATGAATTCTTTAATCCTCTTATCAGTAATGCCCAGATCCATGAGCACATGTATTTGATTTTCTTTCACTGGTGATGCCATCAGATTTCTGCGTGTTGATGCTCCATACTCTGGTCTTTAATCCATTATGTGCGTGTTGGAATCTATAATCCTTTGTACATCTGCCATTGAATTGTAGGTGCTCTTGCCGATCATTCGATGGGAAGCAACATCTTTTGGGCGCCCTGCCTTGGCTATTGTGCTGGTTGCTTCTCTGGCTCTCTTCCCTACTGTGTTCCTGCCTTCTACTCCGTCTATGTGGTTGACAGGGATGATATTCGGCTACGGCTTGGGTTTCTTGATCATCATGGCTGGCACTGCCGTTGGCATGTCGATACCGTATTGGATCGGCTCGTTGTTCCTTCATCATATTCATGTAAAATCCCTCATCTCCATTTGTTTAGTAACGAGCAGCCTATGATGATGTGTCCAGAATTCTAGTTTGCATCTCCTCTGCATCTGCCTCTCAATGTACAGGGATGGTTAGAAAATAAATGGCCTCGGCAGATAGCTCTGATTAAATTGGCTGGCGAAGGGAGTTGGCTCCAACAGTTCCGGGTTGTTGCGTTGTTAAGAATCTCACCATTCCCGTATTCGATCTTGAACTACGCTGTAACTATCACCCAGGTGAAGTTCACCCCTTACATATGTGGTTCAGTTGTTGGAATGGTACCTGACGCGCTCGTCAACATCTATAGGTAAGATTCATAGTCCAGATCTGCAACATCATAATAGGAGATTGACACCAGTATACTACTAGTTTGTCTTACAAATTAGCATGGATTACAGTATAAACAGACAGAGTGACATTTCAGTTTTTTCAATACTTATCAGCTGCTCTATCAAATAGTCCTTCCTGATCATGATCATCTTCCTACCTTGTACTGCTTTTGTGCAGTGGCCGGCTGATACTCACACTGGCAGACCTGAAGTATGACAAGCGTCGTATGACAACAGTGGAGATAGTATACAACGTTATCTCTGCTGTTGTCGCCGTTCTTATAGGAATTGGATTTACGGTATACGCAAGAACAGCCTTAGATGGCATACAAAGCGCGGAAGGTGCACGGCGACCTGAACCTGTTGTCGTCCCTGCAGCTGAACTCACAGATCGCCCTCGAGAACGCCCCAGTTCTAGCTCTGTACCAGTAGAAATTGTATAGCAGTGTGCAGTGGTTTTCGTTTACTGGAAGAACACCTGCAAGTGCTTCATAGATCCAACTAGGATCTAAGGAAAGGTCTGAAGCACTGGTGTTTCGTTAATAGAAAGATCGTGGTTTGTTCAGTACTTCTAACTTGGGAGTTAACTTCAACAATGTGGATTTACACGATCCGCCTTATGTACATAGAAACATAGGAATACAGGAAGAAAAAGCGAAGCTTACGAGATGGCATACTACTTCAGCAATTGTGTGTGACTGTTGCTTCTTTAAAATACTCATATCTTAAAGCAGTTCCCTCCAGACTTCAGAGTTAATTCAGGCACACATTATGCGCGAAAATATGCTGCTTCTTCGTATGTTATGCTCGTATAATTGGCCAAATTCGTGTTCTGCTATCAGGTATGCAATGCTATTCATGCCTATCTGTTTACTGGCTATTGTGCCTGCGGGAAGGGATGCTGATTGAAACTGAAATTGCATGTCTGTTCAGGAAACTGACACTGGCTGGCGAATTGCATGTCTGCTCCTGAAATTGACAGTGGCTTTAAAAGAGTACACGCGTGTATGAGTTCAGTAGTAAAGTGCGTGCCTGACTGTCGTGCCTTCGGAAAACTCCTAGAATGTGTAGTGGATGCGTACGAGTGGACTTGGAGTGATCGGGGTGTGCCTATGGTGTACATCCTCCATGTGCTCTCTAAAAGTGGGAAACGGCATTGGCCTCTCAAACGAAACAAAAGCCCACACGTACAGCACGGCCTCTTCATTTTTCTAAAACCGAATCGCAAGTTGCCTCAGTTAACGGATGCAAAGGTACTTGGCAGTACAGTGACAGTCTTGCAATGCAAAGCTATAGCAAAGCCATGTGCATGACTTATTGCCAGGACCCATACATGCATGCATGATTACACCGAGAAGATGGTTGGTACGAGACTCCCCGCTGTAGCTAGCTTGTGATCAGCCGGATGGCCGTTAACAGTCTTGTTCAGCACGGGGAGCTGGCGCCGGAGCCGGCGGAGAGGCTCCTCTCGAGGTAGAAAGCCCGCAGCCTGGCGCCCCGGCTGCCGGCCGCGCCGCCGCTCGCCGAGTGGGACAGCACGGGGAGCCCCCACTGTGAGGGGAACACGATGGCGGGGCACTCCGCCGCGGCGGCGCCGGCGCTCGCTATACGCCGCACGAGCTCCGCGAACAGCGCGGCCACCCGCCTCGCCGGCACTAGGAACACCAGCCGCATCAGCCTCGCCTTCTTTCCACCCAAGAACAGCAGCGGCGCCCTCCTCCTTACCGCCGCCGCCTTCCCCACCCTCCTCCGCAGCCGCAGAGGCCGCCTCGCCCTCACCCAACTGCCAGACGCCGCCGCCGCCGACCTGTCCACGCCCATGGTCACCTCCTCGCCGTCGCCGTCCCCGAGCTCGCCGCGCAGCCGCTGGTACCGGCACCTCGGCTGATCTCTCGCCGGCAGGAGCACCCCGAGACCCATGTGAGCTAGCTAGCTAGCTAACGTGGCAGCAGCGAGCAGCGAAAACCGGTCACTGACGAGTTAGTAGCTCTTAGCTGTAGGAAGCATGGGGAGAGAGCAAGGCTACGCGCGCGCGTATATATAGCTGTGTGGAAGTGCGGTTCCAAGAATAACTGGGCGTTGGCACATGGGGAAGAATCGTGCAGGCCGGGCGCGCAATGCCATGCAAGTTGTGGACGGAGGAAGGACAAGAAAATGGCGCGGGAAACGACCGAGCGGGGCCTACGGCACGTTTCCCTTTTGACGCATGCTTCCCCCCACCAGCATTATACTATGCTACGCATGCATGCATACTTGGTCTACGCTCTCTCTTATCTCTTCACGGCTTCATGCATATGCTGATCCAACGCCTTGTTATTTTGATCTCGCTGCGTGCATGATCTTAATTAACATCATATCATCACTCCGATCCAATGATGAACTACATTGGGACCAGATGGGGGTTGGGTACTGATCAGTAATTAAAAAAAATGTTAGTAGAATGATCTGATGAAGCAAGTGCAATCTCTCTAGCTAGGACGATTGGGAGTAGGTAGATGGAATTATAAGTTTTCGTTTTTGCGCCACCAATACGCAAATAACATGGCGCACCACATAAGCATATTCTTACTTTTTTCCTTACGATGATTGATAAGATCATTGCATGATCATTTCAGAAATTGTTTACATGTAGCTATATATCATCTTCCTTTCCATTGCTGTAGACCAAAGGAACCACTGCCTTTTGCCAAAACCAGAGCCTGGCCTCGTCACCAGATATGCCCAACCTTGTACTTGGAGCATGCATAAACAAGGTGCCAAAAACTGTTGGGAGATTCTCACTAATCAGCAAAAGCACATTATGCATGAATTCATTCATATAGGCATGATAATTAAGGTGAAAGTGCAGGGTAGGTTTTATCGTTTAAGTTGGCATGTGCCATCATTAGCAGAACAAAAGAAAGCTCACTAGAGACCAAGAGAAATCATGGCCAATGATTGGCAAGGGGTCGGCTCGGGTGATTGGTTATATATACTGTTGTAGTACGATGCTACTCACATTTGACAGCTATAGTTTCAACCTAACATGCCTTTTAATATGACGCAAGTTGCGCCGTAGAGAAAAGGAACCAGTTTATGCAGAAGCATATGAAGTCACAAACTAGCCGCTGCCTCGGTGGTCAGTGCCTCTCTGTAAAGGCAGTGGACAAATGCACGAGTCGTCAGTACAAGTTACAACACAAGGAATGAATGTAGCAGTAGTGAAGCATGTGGCAAGCGAGTACGAATTAAGGAGACATGGCATGTGGCACAGGATCCATGTACAGAAACCAAGTCATTGAGCCGATATACTAAGCTCTAGTACGTTGCAGCTTCGACCAAAACATGCTCGGTTACGGATCTATGTGGCAATGATGTTTCCATGTTCATGTATGCCTATTTATGTGTGGGAGCATGCAACTTTAAGAAACACTAGAAGGTAAACATGTACTTCCATGGTGCCATGCCAGTTACTCTGCACACATAACTGGCTGAAATCATCACCATCAGGATTAAGAACAGGCTACAGAGTATAATTTCTGACAAGGTCCAGTATCATCATGCTACCAATATCTGGAGCATTTACACAGTTGTAAAATACAGCCTCAACAAACTACAGTTCAAACTAGATAGTACACTAAATTCAGGTGAATTTAGGAACATTTATGAAGTGAAGAAGCCAGAATACAGGATGCAGTTTCTAGATTCCCAGCTTGGTATCTTCATCTCTGGAAGCACCGCAATTTGTATCAAGTTAGTCTCTGAATAGAATATGAATTTGAAATTTATTGGTCTTTTTGTTATGATAATTGCGTTCTAGTGTGCGGACATCAATGATAATGCTCTTCTCGGCTTACATTCTGATAATTCCTATCAATAACTGATTTTCCCTGTACTTGCAGAACACATTATTGTTGCTGCCACTAGATCAGAACATTCTTTACTTTGAAAGTGAAGATATTATATTCTTGAGTTAGAGAATATAATCTTTATATTCTTAGCCTCTGTCTTAACATAGAACTTTCAACAGAACTCGAACAATTGTATCTTTGGTCAAGATGAGAGAAGATACTATGCACGATGTTTTCTTTTAGAACATATTCTTGAGTTTCAGAAAGAATTGTTATATTCTTTGCTTCCAAAAGAACTTTCCATTCGTGTCAAGCAATTCCTTCTATTTTTGGTTGAGCCAAGAAGATACTATGCACGAAATTCCCTCTCAGATAATTAAACTTCAATCTAAAATGCATATGAAATACATGATCCAGAACAGTCAGTCTACATACAAGCACAAGATTTACGGGTGTATCCAGCATGAATGTACTATTGTATCATTTCAGCTAGTACTCAAATCAGCTGATGTTCTTACCTTGTAGATCATAAGCGTTCAGATATTCTCCAACGCAAAATCACGCCATACATCCCCTTGTGCTGGCTGGCTTTCCTGATCTGTTAGGTATTAAGCAATCATATCAGGAAAGTTGGAATACTATGCCAGCCAGTGACCATACTGATAGCAAAATGAAGTTCACATTCAAAACAACACCCTAAGATTAGAAAACACTGACATTTGTATCGCTCAGACATGTATTGTTATTACTTATGTATAACAAAATTAACAATTGAAGCAGATTTATCAAATTACACTGAAATCGAGTTCAGGGTGCTTTAGTTTCCGGACAATGAAAGAATCTCGATTGGTGAGGTCAAAGTTTAAGTTTTTCTATTTCACTAACTAGCGGCCACAGCGAAAGGAAATCCCATGATACAGCACCTATGAACTAATGCATTTTTCCTGGGGAAGCTATGCACTTATGCTGGCAGTTCTAGCAGTTCAGTTGACATGTTAACCTCGCATTGCAATCTGGACGATAACCCCAACCCATTCTTTTCCAGTCACACATTAATCAACTGTCTACGCGCAACCGGAGTTCTCCTCTCGGTCACGGCCAGGCGCAGATCCGAATGTATCTCAATCTCATAACCAGAAATCGCGGACTGGACAAACGAAAGCAATAAAAGGGAGAGGTAGAAACGCGAGGCGTACTTGCGGGCGCTGGGTCCTCGGCGTCCTCGGTCTTCACGGCCATGGCCGGCGGGACGGGGATATCTGCAAGACCACTACGTGAGGGGATCGATCCGGGCTCACCGACGCGAAATGGGAGGAGGAGAGGGCGCGCGTGTACCGTCGGCGGGGAGCGTGTCGCGCATCCACTGCTCGTCGACGACGTCGATGAGGACGCCCAGGCTCAGGCTCTGCTCCTGCTCCAGCCCACCCATCTTCTCCTCCGTCCCTCCGTCTCCTCTCCTCTCCCGTCGGCCGCCGCCGCCGCCGCCGCTCCTTGGCTGCTGGAGTCGGTCTTTGGTCGGAGTGGAGTCTGCGGTTTCGAAAAAAGAAATTATTTTCTTCTTTTGATGGAGGAGCCTGCGATTTCGAGTGGGACGAAATAAACTGGCGGCCCATGTGTGTTTTGGGCTGGAATTCGGCTTAGATGCAGCGACTTGTTTCGAGCATATGGGAGCAGGCCAGTGGCTTGTGAGTTTTGCGATGGGTATTGGGACCGTGGGCTCTGGCCCCAGAGCGCTAGGGATGGACTGGGCTAAAGCCTGATTGATCCACTGGAGCTAAAGAAGCATTGCCCACATCATGTTAGATGGGCTCGGCCCATCTATTATTTTAGATTTTTATTTTAGAAAATTATCAAAATAATATAAATACGATTTACATATCGTGTTGGCTAAATCTCAGTTGCCTGAAATTTTTGCAAATCTCAGTCACCTAAAATTACAGTATTAAAAGTGTGCAATTTTAGAAAATTGCACACCACTTGGCCTAAAATTGCAGTATTTGAAAGTGTGCAACTTTAGTGAAAATTTAGTGCAATTTTTAGTTTGTATGTTATATATGGAGTGAGGCGTGGATGAGATGGTTGGATGTTGATCCAAAGGTCTAAAAAGTGACTGAGATGTAAAAAAAATTCAGGCAACTGATAAATAGACATTCCCTTTACATATATATTTTCAAATATATTTCTAATATGCTATAGCACAAAAGAAATTGTTCCACTAGCACTAGTTCGTGTGATTTTTCTGCTAGTTTTGTGTGATTTGTGTCAACTTGCTCTGTATCGCTATGGTGAAGACTTGAAGCAAAACCTCCGTCATGGCCTCGTGGAAACCGCCACTGCTCGTTGACTTAGGAAAGGATGAGGCATGCTAGGGTTTAGGTGATAGCAAGGAGGTAAAGGGTGAGATGTGAGAGAGACATCATCCGCAAGCATGCTCCTCCACTAGCCACATAGGGCGTGACACTGGAAGGACGAAGCTTGCCTAACAAGGTCGAGACAGTGGCACACATCTAGTGGAACAACAGTGTGAGAGATGACAAGACTATGCGGTTTTTTCTTTTTTGGTCGATAGATATTGGTGAATCGGGAGAGCAGACGTAAAGGGCGACGGCATTGGTATGAGCCTAGAAGCTTTGCGGTGACCCACCAAACCAGCCCCAATACAAAGTAAAAACACCAAATCTGTTAGTTTTGGTCGTTGGCACGTGTCAAACCATGATTGGCCTAAAAGTCACCTAACCGCTATGGTCCTCTCTTTCATGACAAGGATGTACTCAACAGTTATAATTCCAATTCCCTTTTCTCGTGTAGACAGATTCATCCAAAACACATGCCTTGTTTTCTTAATATGTACTTCCTCCGTCTCATAATATAAGGCGTATTTGATTGATTAAGATAAGTTTTTTGCGAATGACTACTCTATTACTACATAATTTATATGACATAAATTTGATATTATTATATTCATATTCAAAAATACTTACTTATAATTGTGACTTTGTATGACATAAATCACATATTAATAGAGTAATCGATGGTCTAAATCTTGTCTTAACAAATCAAATATGTTTTACATTATAGGACAAAAGGAGTATAAACTCATAGAGGCTTGTGTCAAGAAAAAAAAGAATCATAGAGCCGCCACACAAGCACATCACACGTACTCAATCATCTCCGAGTATGGACCAACACAATATCGCAGTTAGCAAGGGAGACGATCGCCACGTCGTGGACATCCAACTCAGATGCATGGATGGCTTTGGCAAATTCATGAGCCGCTGCGACCACAGAGCGCATGGTGTGGGCAACGGTCGGGAGGTGCGGCCACGGCGTGGTATGTTCGAGATGCGTGGTCCGTGTATGGTTCTTCCAAGGCGACATATGCTACTGCATCTGTAGAACACATTGCTCCTCTGTTGTTGTTGCTAAAGCGGACAACACCGCAATGGTGATCCAATTGTCCTATAGTTGTCACCGTCTGTGCCGAAAGAGGGTGACATGGGCAAATATTGGTATCAGGGGGAGACGGCTAAGCAATAGCTAAATTAATCACCTAAGTTCTCACTAAATATTACTTTCTCCATCCAGAAATGTAAGGTATATTTTAATTTGTTAAGACAAGACTTGACCAACAATTACTTCATTAATATACGGTTTATATGATATAAAATCATAATCATAAGTAAGTACTTTTGAGTATGAATCTAATGACATCAATTTTATGTTACATAAATTACATAATAATGAAGTAATTGTTGGTCAACGTCTTGTCTTAACGAATCAAAATACGTCTTACATTTTTTGACAAAGGGAGTATTATACAGTGGATAGTATTACTAAGGTGACAATGATACTGGACAAATTTATCAAATGAATATCATGTCAAAAATGGTGTCCTACACATGAAATAGCAATTTGTAATGACATACAATGCATAGATTGGACAACAAAAAGGAATAAATAAAATATGGTTTCAACATGTTAAAAGTGGGTGCTCGCCTGTCTCCTCGGTATCCTTGTACTCTCATGGACCATCCTTGTAACTTGCCAAAGTGTCACTGTCTAAATGTCAACAAAAGCAAACAAACCAAAATAAGTTCAAATAAATTACAAAATTATTAAACTGGTACTGTTGTATAGATATTGATTTTATATGAATTTATGGAAAATAATGAGGCCAGTTAGAATCAAAATGAGTGAGATATTGATGACCGAAATTTTACCGGGAGAGAAAGTAGTTTTTGGAACAAGGAAGAAAATGATGTGGGAGGCATAATAAGGAAATATGCATTTGTCTTAGAGAAATAGGAATTTGAGAGGTTCAGAAATGGGAATACACTTTCTCTACGGGAGCACGTAAACTCGAAGGGTACGGTTTTAACGGAGGAACTAACAAATGGGGCCATGATGTCATGGATTGAGAGGTTATAATCCATGTTAATTAGAATTAACCGACACATGGGTCCCGTTGGTCAAGGGCACATTAGGTTCTAAAACCTATTTTGACGCCCTGCCGTGCGGGACTGATCGGTCAGCGAGAGGAGACAGGCGAGGAGGCTCGGTTACCTTTGCCGGTGGCGAATGTCAGCGTGGGAAGGGTCGTGAGTACTGTCACGTGATCAGGGCGGTAGGACAAACCGATTGGAGGTGGAGATGGTTGCTAACGAGCACTATAGCGGTGGCGACATGTGAGGTCCAATCCACACGGTGGCGCTACAAATACGTTGCCGCCGCCCGCCTCTCATGGCTAGTGCTTTGTGAGGTCCTTAGTGGACCAAGGACCTAATCGTTTGTTGTAGGAGTTCTAGTGGAGGAGTGCAGGGAACTTCTTCCTCTTCGTCCGTAGCGGCGAAAGTTCGACCACGACGCTATGTTCTGTCAGAAGATTGGACGTAGAAGAAGAACTATGTCGAGTTTATGTTCTAGTCGTGTAGTGATCTCTTGTAATACTTGTGTGAATCTATGTAGGAGGATTGATTTTTCACGAAAAGAAAAGGATTTGCACCATCAGTTCTCTTCTCTGAATCCGTGAAAAGAGAAAACACGACATTTTCGAAATGCATTGTATTTCGACCAATTGTTCTTGTCCCATCAGCTTTGTACTCCTCGACGGTGAAGTAACTCCTCGTCGTGCACGGTGATGAGAACGACGGGACCGGCTGGTCAACCAGTCCCTTCAGTGAGTTCGTGGGGGCAGAGAATGAGATGGAGATATGAGTACACGTTGACACATCAGTCTCGGCACATGTACGCTATTCAGCACATCCATCTCCAACTCTCGACTAAGGGGGTGTTTGGTTGGGCTTTTCAGCGACTTTTTACTGGAAAAAGCTGCAGCACAACCAAACGGTTTCAGCAGCTTTTGCTAATGGTAGCTGTGAGCTTTGCAGTGCAAATTCAGCTATTTGAAAAAGCTGCCTTTTGCCAGCTTTTTACAATGCTGTGAAGCTTTTGTGCTCATTTTTTAAAATGTCATGGATGATTTAGATCAATCAAAAGTCATATGTTCACTTTTTGAAAAATGAGCATAGAATCTTCAGCACATTGCAAAATGCTGTTAAAAAGCAGTTTTTCTAAACAACTGAATTTGCATCGTAAAGCCCACAGCTACCACTACTGAAAAACTAGCTGTTTGATTATATTACAGGCTTGTAGTTTTTTCCAATAAAAAACTGCGAAAAAGCCCAACTAGCACCGACTAGCACCGGGCGACGTGCGTGAGTGCGTGATCTTTCTTCCTCCTAAAATACTCCTCCGGCGCCGACCCCGACAGCGCCACCCCACCCTCCCCTCCCCTCCCCTTTCTTTCTCACCCACCGCCCCAGTCTCACTCCTCCGCCGCTCCAACCAAATCTCACCTCCATTCCTCCCAGATCCACGCCTCCAGCCCAGCCATGTCATCCTCCGACCAGGAAGACCACGACGAGGACTCCCCCCTCTTCCACGGCTCCGACTCCGGCGACCGCCGCCGCTCCTCCGGGCCGTCCCCCGTCGGCGAGGTACCCGTCTCGCAGTCGCTCATCAAGGCGGCCAGCAACGTCTGCTTCTCCCTCTTCGTCCTCGCTGTCCTCGTCGTCACCGTCGTCGCCGTCACCTACCAGCCGCCCGACCCCTGGCTCCAGTCCTCCGCCGCCATCACCACCTCCCTCTCCCGGGTCCTCCCTAACTCCTCCTTCCTCCTCCCCGACGACTCGCTCCTCCCCACCGGCGAGGACTTCAACTCCTCCTCCGCGCCCCCGGGGGTGGCCGCGGCGGCGGACCAAGCCGACGCGGCGGCGGTTGATGCCACCGCGGGGAGCTGCGACCCTGATGCGCCGCTCAACTGCTCCGACCCTCGGGTCCTCGCGGCCGTCAAGGCGTTCAATGCCAAGGCCTTCTTCCGGAAGTCCATCGTGTTCCTGAGCTACGAGACGCCGGTGCCCGGCCCAAAGCCGGGGCAGTGTGACGTCGCCTGGCGCTTCCGGAACCGGCGGGAGAAGTCGTGGCGCAGGTACAGGGACTACCGCCGCTTCAGCCTTACCCCCGGCGATGGATGCGCTCTTGACATCGTTAGCGTCGGCAAGTTCCGGTCAGGGAAGAATGCGGCCCGCCCGCCGCGCCGGAAGGGTTCTAAGAGCCCGCGTGTCGCAGCGCCACCAGTGGATGTGGAGATCAATGATACGATCCCGGTGGTTGGGTCAGAGGCAGAGTTCAGGAAAGGGAAATACTTGTACTACATGAGAGGCGGTGACCATTGCAAGAGCATGAACCAGTTCATATGGAGCTTCTTGTGTGGGCTTGGTGAAGCCAAGTTCTTGAACCGGACGTTCGTGATGGATTTGAACATGTGCTTGTCTGGGGCTCACACAGAGGATGGGAGGGACGTGGATGGGAAGGACTTCAGGTACTATTTTGATTTTGAGCACTTGAAGGAGACGGTGTCTCTGGTGGAGGAAGGGGATTTTTTGAAGGATTGGCGACGCTGGGACAAGAAGAAGGGTCCAGGTCGCATCACGGTGCGGAAGGTACCAACATACAAGGTGACTCCAATGCAACTTAAGAGGGACAAGAGCAACATCATTTGGAGGCAGTTTGATGGGCAGGAGCCTGAGAATTACTGGTACAGGGTTTGTGAGGGGCGAGCTGCCAAGGTCATCGAGAGGCCTTGGTATGCTATTTGGAAGTCGAAGAGGCTGATGAACATTGTAACTGAGATTGCAGGCAGGATGGATTGGGATTATGATGGTTTGCATGTGATCCGAGGGTGGAAGGCACAGAATAAGAAGATGTATCCAAACTTGGATGCCGACACATCACCTGAGGCGCTTGTAGATAAGGTGACCAAGCTTATTAAGCCGATGCGAAACCTCTACATTGCGACCAATGAGCCATTTTATAACTACTTTGATAAGCTCAGGTCACACTTCCATGTGCATTTGCTTGATGATTATAAGGAGCTTTGGTCGAATACGAGCGAATGGTACAATGAAACAACGACGATCAGTGGTGGGAAGCCAGTGCCATTCGATGCATATATGAAGGTGATTGTAGACACTGAGGTATTCTATAGATCAAAGACACAGGTTGAAACATTCAACAACCTGACGAGAGATTGCAAAGATGGAATCAACACGTGCAACTTGTGACACACAAGTTCATGTTGTGATAACTATTTGTGTCCATATACTCTCCAACTGGCTGGCGCGTTGGAATTCAGAGGAACTTCATCCAGGGTTTTTCATCAGGCACACCATCTTAATATATTTCTTGTCATAGCATGTTCAATTGATTACACGTTCATCTGAATTATGTGCCCTCCACTGGAACAGAAGCTCTCAAAGTCCACATTTAGTTAGCTGAGAACTTCTGTTCATTTCTTGTCTGTCTCATATCTGTGTTGCTAAATGTTCTTAAGTTGGAAACGAATTTTCAGTAAACTTACACGTTTTACTGTCAGAACAAAGGACGTTATGGCAATCAGGTTACCATTTATGTTGCGTTTGTTACCATCATAAGCAGCTTACTTACCTAACCACCTAAAATGCTCGATCTGTGGGACCTGTAGACTATCAGATTGTATTTCTTCTGTGTGTTCATGGTAACATGGTGGAAGCTATGACATACTAGCGATCTTCTACAATAGTACTTTTTTATAACCAATTTCCCAGTGCTACATTATTGAAATTCATGTAACGTTCAGGAGAGGAGACAGACAAAGTAGTCCAAACGGATTAACAGATGTTGTATACTATTTCCTGGTAGGTTGGTGCCAATTTTAGGTTCAGCAATTGCTTTAGGTGCGTCCATATATCTGTCTCAGTAGGTTTTCTTTTGTTAAATATTGGCATCAGTATATTATATCAGATTTCACACAGAAAGCTATCGATTTATGCCATGAAGTATACTCTTTTAAGTCATTAGTCCAAACATGAGAACAATTGGTAGTTACACTATTAGTTTGATCAGTTGTCGTTTTCAGTGTGCTATCATCTCTTTGAGCACCTGCACTGCAAGGAATGTTTCACTTGGTTTTTCTCAGACTTATGTATGTTAAACTTTAAAGCCATCTATAAAGACCTTCACTAAAATAGCCTCTACGGATAGTTGCTTCTATAAAAAGTCAGTCTGCACACTTATCTCAAGCTGTTTTGGACATGCTGGCCGACCTGTTTCTGAGTATTGCGTTTGGTTCAAATTCTAGTGCTGATCTATCACATTGGATTACGTTATTAGAAATTTAGGTGATAATTGGTGGAGGTAAAAGAAAGCAGATATGGGAATTTGGACAAAAGAGGTAAACATTTCTCATGTCTAAAATCAACATAAAATAGTGAAATTGCACTATTTGGTAGAGAATGTTTCCGTTTTATTTCATTTTTTCTTCAGAAAATCTAGTGCATACAACACCTCAGGTCCTAGACTACTAGATAAGTAGATATTTGAAGAACCTGCTGTATCGACTAAGATGTGCTTGCATTCTTGACTAATGAGTAGCGGAATTTTGTTGTGATTGTTGGACAATTAGGCAATATAATAAAACTAATCCGAAGAACTAACATGACTAGAGACAGAGAATAAAATCTAGACATTATCAATAGTATGGGAAGTACATCACAGCACATGTCTAGATCACAGACTAATACTATAACAGCAAGCAACGTCGCCATCAATTCCATTTACGGAAACAGGGTATTACCGGAGATGTGAAGATGCGACGGAACCAAACTTGCCGCAACGAAGAGGTCGATGTAGCGCGACTTGATGCAGGGAGGAAGTCTATGCAGAGAAGAGGTCGATGCAGTGCAGCAGACCGAGCAGCAGCGAGCAGTCGCGAAGGCGCTTCCCAAAAACCTTATTCGCTCTCTCCCGTACAGGATCTCAAGAGCGGAGGGTTCCTGTCACATCCTGATTTTCTAAAACCCTAAAATTAGGGATTACAAAAACTTTTTGCGTTGTTTTAGAAAGCGGGTGCATCTTATTCAGAATCAGTATCCAACACAAACCCGTATACCGTATACACCTGAAACCCTAATGACATCCCTCCTCGAGAATTGGTAAAACCCCTAAACACGACTCACGACCAAAAGACCCGAACCGAGGTAATGCGAACCTAGTTAAACTCTAATGTCTCCCCCCCCCCATCTTCCCTGACTGCGGAGACCTAAAACCTTACCCGGCCGTAACCCTACTGCAGTTGGTGACTTCCTTTATCACTAACCCTAAAGTCAATCCGTCTCGGCAAACCCTAGTCTACCTATACGCGAGCCCTTATAAACCCTGGTTTGCCATCGACGTGTGGCTAGTACATGATGTCACATGAGATTAAATCGGACCAATCCGAAACCAATATGAGCATGTCTTGTACACCGTGTATGACGTACACGCATATACTTAACCCTGCCACACACACACCTCTCCTTACTCTCACAATATGTATATACCATTCTCCCTCAAACCCTACATCAGAACACACACCAAATACGGGCACGAACCCTATCGCAACATACATACCCTTTACGCCCATACGTCCACGGCACCCCGCCACCGAGTAGTTTCAAACCAAGGCAAAAGGATTTCCGAATTAACCCATGTCCCCTCCACCCCTTTGCCACGCTCTAGAACCCTAACCCAGCTATCGATTCCCTATTCGTATTTAAAATTTGACTTCCGCAAAATAGTAATCGTAAAACAGTACACTCCTCGGCCGCTCCAATAATTATGACTAAATTCATGGAGCAACATAACAACTTATGCAATTGAAGTATAAAATAAAAATAATAATGTTCTGTTCAAAAATGTTGACAAATGAAATCAATTAATCCTAGGGCAGGAATATGCATTGTACTGCAACTTATAAAAATACAGTTCAGAAAATCCCAATTAAATTACACAATGGTCACAACCTGCTCACGACTCCAGATATATGAAAACATGGGAACTGCCGAGACTCACATCAAACACCTTTGCACGGATTAACTTTTTGCATAAAATGATGAGCAAAGTCAGTAAGGATGCATCAAATCCAGCTACAGAGCCTCCCTTTCTTAGTATTACCACCGTGCAGAAACCACCAGCAGCCTTCCTTGTCTCCTACCTCTTGGCTCTAGCTCCTGACTCAACAAGTCAAGCCCTGGCATTGACGGGATTCCCTCTCGACTCCACCAAAAGATGTGCCAAACCCACTGTGCCCTCGAACACGTATCCCTTCTCTTCCCTGACATGGTCTGGCAGTAATTACCACGTCATGGCATGCCAATGCCACCTCATGCCATCCGGTGCACGCTCTGGCTGTGCCCTGGCACGCTACAGGACGCGCACCAGTGCACCGTCCCATGCCGCTCGCTGACATCCCGCGCCATCCGCCGCGCCGCTCGCCGGAAACCACGACGTCCAGCTTGCTGCCTTGCTCCGCGCGCCCGACCTTGCAGCTCACAGCTCAGCACTGTCCGAACCATCACATCCCCGAGCACCAGCTCACCACAGTACCGACGCGCCGAACGCCGGAGTCAGCGCAAAGTCATCGCGTCCAGCACCGTCCAGCCGATAACCGGACGCCGCGACACCTCCCTGACCTCCCTCGAGCCTCACGCCGCCCTGTAGAACCTCAGAGGCACTCCGACCAAGTCCCGTCGTCGGGCATGTAGAAGAACAGAGGCAAGGTCGCGCTGGCCGTCAACCTGACTGCGTCAAGCGCTGCCTCGCCGCTCCATCCGCCGTTGGGGCAAACCCGATGCGCCCCACATGCTCCCGCGCGGCCTCGCCATTATTTCCCTTACCGAGCCGTCGCATCGTCGGGGTGTAGCAAGCAGTGGCATCGGCACTGCCGTGCTCCTCGCCGCCCGCCTATAAAAGGCATGCCCAAAACCCCGCCCCTCTCCAAGCCACCTCCTTCCCCGAAACAGCAGCTGGCCAATCCCTCACTCCTCTACTTCTTGCGCCTTGGTCCGCCATTGCCTTAGCTAGGAGAAGTTGCATCAGGCGTCGCCAAGCTCAACCGACCTTGCCCGAGGAGTCCCGAGCAGTTCTAGGCCGAAACCCCTACTCGGACAGCACGAAGCTCTCTTCACCTGAGCGCCCAAATTCCCCCCGAGAATCTTCATCACTGTCGGCGGCGAGCAAAACCGGGAGGCGCCTCGTCTAACTCGGTAAGTAAAACAGAGGAACACAGGTGAGGGGCTCCGCACCAAGTAACCCAATCTGAGCTTGACCCGTGCATCCTTCCCTTCCAATGCCGTTTCCCTTGCTCTGATTTTTCCCTCGCAGCCAGGGACCCCCAAATCGGAACCAACTCCGGCGACCCCCCTATCCAATCCCGAGCAGCCAAACCAAGCCGACGGGGTTGAGCCCGACGACCAGGTCCAGACCAGGTAAAAGCGCCTTTTTCCCCCTGACGCGTGGGCCAGTCTTTTGGGTAATGCCCACGATCGAAATAGGGTGACTGCGCCCACCTCATTACCCGTCTTCGCTGTTTGAAAGCGTAAAATCACCCAGTACAGGAAACGTAAAGCTATAAAACAGGTTATTTCAGAACCGGCTTAGGAGTGGCTCGACCGGTTCAAACCTATTCTGAACGGTTCTTGTAAAAGTTCCACCGGTTCTGGAATCCCTAAATCAAGGCCAAATTTTTGGTTCAAAAAGTTTTCAACGTTCAAGTACATTTTAAGCATAGATTAGGAAGGTTCGGTTTTAGGGCTAATCTTTTTTTTAACACATGCTATGAAAATATGAGGACATTAGTTTCTCTAGCAACCCAAAGTAAAACTCCACTTGTCCAGTATGCTCATAATGTGTTTAGCACACACGAATCTAAAGGAATAAAAGGTTTGGTAAGCACAGCTTTAATGGCATGAAATTGCTATAACCAAAGTACATCATTTCATGTGGAGTATACGCGTACACCCAATGTCCAGGGCATTCCTTGAGCTCGTAGACCTGAGCCCTAAAAGCCTATGAATGTTAGTACGCTTATGATTTAACAAACTCTACATTTATCATCAAGCGAAGAAAACCCTAACCAACGATATGACGTGGGCTGACATCTTCCGCCAGGTAACCTAGTACACCCCAACCTTAACGCTCTAAAGCTCCTTAAGATCAAATGACCAATACCTATCAATACATTCGATAAAACCCTAAGGTATATATCCAAATATTTTCTTCTAAGAGCATATTAAAAGATGGTATGTCCTTTGAACCCAAATCAAAATATGAGAACCCGGGGTCACCTCGAGTGCTAATATGTTATCACCCAGCAAACTAGGGTTGTCCCTCCTACGACAAATCGTTATTGCGAACCCTAATAATCAACTGGGTCTAAGAGGCGTAACTTAATGCTTATGAATGCATGCGTGGTTCTTATTTGGTTCTCCTTCGCATTGTTGATTTATTCGCCGTCTTTTCGACGTGTAGATATTGACGCTAGGGAATATCGCGTGAAGGAATTTGGACAATTGCCGAATCAGGTTCAAGACCGAACCCCGGCCGATATTGCCAGGCAAGCATTCCCACTTTGACCATGTTGAATCCTATAATTGCAAACTATTATTATTTTGTTTACGAAAATGCATGCTATGTGTTATCACCGATATTTTATGTAGAATAGATATTCCCAGTAGCTGCAGTAGCCTAGATCCGTAAACCCTATCCTTGTACCCCTAGCACTATTCGTCGATAATTGGAGTATCGGCAGAATAATTAAGGTTATAGGCGTTAGCCCTGCTTAGCCCTGCTTAGAAATTAAAAACCGTTTTAAATCAAGTTACTTTACACCCCTTCGGGATTTGGGGAATAAAACCCTCGGCCGGCAGTGCCGTCCGGGGCGATGACTTGGAAATTGATGTTTTCGAAACCCTAAGTGAAAGGTATGGAGATGGCTTTGGATTCGGGCAAGAAATGTAAGGGTGTATGGGTGATGTTGGAGTAGCCGGAAGCTACATGGATGCTGTGTGATGGAATGGAGTCTTGCCCGAGTCGTTTAAGGACCGAACCTAAGTGCCGCTAAACCGGTTCCTTACCGTACGTCCACATGACCTTTATGGGAAGGTCTTGGTGTGGTAGCCCGGCAAGTATTAGAGTCTGGACCCGTGGGAAGTATGGGAATGTGCTAGATTGGGTGATCCTTTCTAGAGGATCTCTACATGATTTGGGGGTAGAAATCCGACACAAAGACGAGTCTGCTCCGGGTTGTGGTGTCAGGCTGCCTGGACACAAGCGGAGTTGGGTAGACCTCGTCTAGCGGGCCAGCTTTAATATGGAAGTGGGTGAAGCGTCTCGTTGTACTAGCCCTGTCAGCATACGGTGCACAGTGTGCCCAGAGCGAACTACATCTTGTGGGTAAAGCCGTACCACCTCTGCAGAGGGTTAAAACTATTCGAATAGCCGCGTCCTCGGTTATGGACATGAACTGGTAAGGCCACACATTGGTTAGACCAAGCTTTGTTTACGAAAGCTGGGGAAAGGGATTAAGGACGTGGGCATGATGTGTCCACAGTGTGCAATTAAGGCTACGCTGCGGTGGCAAGGAATTGCAGGAGAAAGGATTACAGCTGTATTGGCCGGTGGGTGTATGGTCATACAGGCTGCTGATGTAGAACCTAGCTACCGGTTGGATGGAGCTGTCGGTTGAGGGATGGAGCTACCCGAGGGTAGATGGAGCCATCGACTATAGAAGGAGCCATCGGTAATAGGGGTCAATAGCTGAGTAGCGGTGGCTACTCCATGAATTGAGACAAGTTGTTATATATTACCGTGCCGTGGATTTCGAAATGCTTTTACAATCTACCATTCCAGTATTTAAATTCAAAACTTACATTTCCGCACAACCCACAACCTAGGGTAGAGCTATCCTTTGATCTATTCCCTGCATGAAATATTGCCGTATATTTCCTTCCGTGGGGATAGCTTGCGAGTACATTCAATGTACTCACCTGGCTTGTTGATTTGGCCAGACGAAGGAGACATCAGTTCTGAAGAGGCAATTACGATCGCGAACGCTAGGGCGTAACCCCAGTCAGTTGCCTGTCGGGTATGGCATATTGATGGGCATCATTACCGCTGGATTTTCCGCTGCAAGTTTATAGCCGTTGGGCTACAGGTATCAGGTTATCGACCTTAACGGTCTATTTAATATTTACGCATGTATGACAATGATATACAGGTTAACTCGTGTGTATCGGCTACTGATCCAGGGACCGATACAGTGATCACGAGGGAGTTCCCGGCTTAAAAACCGGGGGCGCCACAGTTCCTGAGACCTGCTCTCCCGTCCCTCGATGCACGCCAAGGAACGAGATGGAGAAGACTTCAGGGCGGCGCAGTGCGTTTGGAAAAGCAGAGAACAAATTGATGGCTTGTGTTTTTCGTCTGGAAGAGCGATGACTTCTTAAAGACGAGCCGCCACGGTTCTAGATTCGATTTGGACACGAGTACGGCGCACGTTCTGAACATGATCCGAATTCGGTTTGGATCCTCGTCGGACCATTCACACGCATGTCGTGTGCGCGCGCCACACCACGCCACGCCACGCCGGCGAGGCGAGGCGAGTGTGTGTGGTATTTCCCTTTCTCATCTCACATTGCTTTGAAGAGGTGTGGAGCACCAACCCTTATAAGGTGGTCTCCCTCCACTTCAACTAGTAATATGAGACTAAAGCCACTAGCCATTGCCATGCATGAGTGGGCCTTTGGGATTTATGTAGAATTAAATGTAGAACTAGTTTGGGCCTAGCCCATTAATTCTAACAGTGACATCGATTAAAGTTTGAGTCTTCTTGAGTATGCAACACCGTGAAGACAATTCAGAACTAGAAATTGTAGTCAGGATTGTCGATGAATATGAATGTGGAACATTGTCCAAATGGCAGGTAAAAAACTCATCTGTGTATATCTACTGCAAGTCTGCAATATCATATATAGTGGAGACATACACATGCTCTTCTCATGGAGCATCAATCAAATAGAAGGCTTCCACTGATTGTGTCAGTTTGAGTACGTTCCCTGCAGAAGCTACTCAGCACGAGGCAAATTTGCCTTCAAATATCTAATTGAAGATGTCTGTTTATAGTTCATCAGTTCTTTGGCACATGTTCACAATTCTTGTACTTCCCCCAGCCTCAGGTATATCATTGTCAGCCTCCGTCGACCTGACGCTTGATTTATCATTTTTCATGTTCATCTGGTATTTAACAATTCTGGCCATTACCCTTAGATATATGTGTGTTGCCTAATGATCATCCCCGGTGGAAAATGTGGCCCAGAGAAAACATCGTGTAACGAGTGCCGGGTAGCCTAGTGACAAACGACCTGCTCAACACGAGCGCGTGGCTTCATCGCTACAACCCACTGCCGCGGCAGCCGAAACGCCCATGGCAGTATGGCACCACCACCTCTTATCGGCGGTGCAGCGGGCGTGGTTGCGAGCGCGCGCTAGAAATCGCTGGCACCGGCGCAGCATCCGAAAGCACCCGTCGCATGGCAAAATCCCGCAAAACCCAGTGCTTCTCCGCCCGTTCAGCGCGTTCAGGACGGACGGAACCTGCCCGTAGTCGTGGCCATTTTGCGGGTCTGGTTCCCGGATTTGTCATTTAGTCCAATACTCCTAATTAAAGTCATAATCATAACTAAGTATTTTAAATATAAATCTAATAATATTAATTTTATTTCACATAAATTATATATTAATAAAATAATTATTGGTTAAAATTTTATTTTAATTAATTAAAATATGTCTAGAGACGAGGAAATATTATTCACGAAAAGCATGCCACGCATAAAACCCCCGTTTTCGCTCAACCCTAGCATCCCACCTCCCCTCTACCGCGACGCTTCCCGCCGACACACGCGCGCGCCGCCGAAGCCGCAGACCGCGACGAAGCACGCGAGCCATGGAGGTAGACGGCGAAGCCCGCCCGTTCCTCCTCTTCTCTAAGGCCAAGGCCAATCCCAAGCCCTTGCCGGAGCCCCAAGTCCAGGCCCAGCCAAAACACCCAAAACCTGACCCCACGCCCGCCGTCGAGACCGACCACGGCGACTCCGACTCCGACCCAGACTCCGACCCGTCCCCTACCGTCGTGACCGAGAACGGCGGCTCGTGCCACACAGACGTTGCCGCCGCCGCCGCCGGGGCGCCGGCCACCTTCGCGGGCCTCGGCCTGTCGGAGTGGCTGGTCGATTCGTGCCACTCCCTGGGCATGCGGCGGCCCACGGACGTGCAGCGGCGCTGCATCCCGCGCGCGCTTGCGGGGGAGGACGTGCTCGGCATCGCCGAGACGGGAAGCGGCAAAACGGCCGCGTTCGTGCTGCCCATCCTGCACCGCCTCGGCGAGGACCCCTTCGGCGTTGCCGCGCTCGCGCTGGCCCCCACCCGGGAGCTCGCGTCGCAGCTAGCCGAGCAGTTCCGCGCGCTCGGCTCGCCGCTGGGGCTCAGGTGCCTCGCGGCGATCGGAGGGTTCGACTCGCTCGCGCAGGCCAAGGGCCTCACGCGCCGTCCCCACGTCGTTGTCGCCACCCCCGGCCGCATCGCCACGCTCATCAAAAACGACCCCGACCTCGCCAAAGTCTTCGCCCGCACCAAGGTTGGCATCCGATTTTTTCCTTGTAGCCGCAATATGCGAAGATATGACCAGTTGCTCACTTGCTTGTGCTACTGCCTGCTCCCATGTACAAACCGTACGCTAAAATTCTCTTCGTAACTCAAAGTGCTGTGTTTTGTACCTACTAATCATCTTGTATACAGTTGGTAAATTAGCGTCTGTGCCCATGCACATTGTATCAGGTTGGTTGCAAACTATGTATATTACATGTTATGATAGAAAGGCGTGAATTCATTGAAGTTTAACAGGTTTCTTGTGATTATGTCCTAGTGCTCCTTATGTGGATCTATTTTGGGTACGAGTCATGGTTAAGTGGGGGTGTTGAGGGGCATCCCTATTTGAGTGATGTGTGTTATTGCACTCAGCATTTAACTGCACCCTGAGCAGTATTTTGACTTTTTTAGTATTTGCTCTTCTGGTAGTTTCAGATTACTAAGGTGTGTCATCATTCTGTTGCAGTTTCTTGTGTTAGACGAGGCAGATAGAGTTTTAGATGTCAATTTTGAGGAGGACCTCCAAGTGATATTTGATTGTTTACCAAAGAAGCGGCAAACATTTCTGTTTTCTGCAACAATGTCAGATAATCTACGATCTTTGCTTGAACTTTCTGGCAAGAAGTCATACTTTTTGAGGCATACGAAGGGTTCAAAACTGTTGAGACCTTAAAGCAGCAGTATATTCATATACCTCCTGATGGAAAAGAGCTCCATCTTGTGTATCTCCTGTCAAAAATGAAGGAAGACAATATCCGTTCAGCCATTGTATTTGTTTCAACTTGCAGGTATGCTCCCCTACACAATAACTAGCCATTGGCATATTAGTATTGGGTTACATAGGGTCAGAGATCCTCCACTTGTTTGTCATGAACCTTTTTATATAATTTTGTTTTCTTTTTCCTATACCAGTATTAAGTTATGAAAGCCAGATAGATATATGCTGTTGATATTGCTTCAGTTCACAAGATATGTGTAATCTTTACAACTTTGATGTACCCACCTTCTGCAATTGTCAAGCCCTGTATTCAGAAGTCTGTCGAATTATTCTTTTGGTTAGATATTCTCATGGAATGCTGTATGTTATTCTTACATGTAATTTATGATCCATTTAAAGTTAAATGCTTTCTTCAAATGTTACTAAAGTCACTTGTATTGTTGCATAGGACATGCCAATATTTGGACTTTCTGTTGGAAGAGCTTGGTCGACCTGCTGTTTCTTTGCACTCTCACAAGGCTCAGTCACGAAGACTTTCAGCGTTGCATTGTTTTAAATCTGGTCAGGTCCCTGTCTTGATCGCTACCGATGTGGCCAGCCGTGGGTTGGATATCCAAACAGTTGATCTTGTTATCAACTATGACATTCCAAGGTGACTTGTACTAGTAGCTTTATATGCAATAGTAAGTATTCCTTCTCAACATATTTTGATGAACGTTAATACCTGACTGGTGCTTCTGATTACTTATTGTAGGTTTCCACGCGATTATATCCATAGGGTAGGACGAACTGCAAGAGCTACTAGAGGAGGGCTCTCTATAAGCTTTGTGACCCAGGTTTGCTGAATGCTCGAGTTTACATGATGCTTTTCCCTGTTTCAATTATCCTTTCCCCACTTCTATCTGAAATAAAACTCCTCATTTTCCAAATGAAAGAAAATTACAGCTTATGAGTCTTTTCCTCATAACAGATCCAGACGATTACAATTTGATATGTATTGATCAAAATTTATCTAGGAGCTAGGAGATTTCCATACAAACTATGAAAAGTTGAAAATAGTAACTTGAAATATTTCAATGGCAGAAGTAACACTAACCACCAATCATGCACGTATATCAGAAATCACACTTTGCAAAATATGAATTTTAGCTACCAGCTATGTCTTGTATACTGAGACAGATATGATAGAAGTGATCAAATAAGAAATGTACATGGTAGGAGTGCACCAAATTTCTGACTAAACAGTGCTCAGTTGTTTTTACGCATTATTGTAGCTTATCAATTCTTACTGATACCTGCATGTGGTATGTCTCCGCAGAGGGATATATGTCTCTTACATGAGATAGAAGATGATGTGGGGAAGCGATTAGATGCATATGAGTGCGACGACAAAGAAGTCACTAAAGATATTACAAAGGTGTGACTTATGGGATTCATATTTGTTGCATATAGCTGAGTGGAAGTCTTTCCTTGGTTTTTAATTTTGCATGTGGACGGCTATTCCCCAACCTACTTTATTACCAAATCTATGACAACTGAGCTTTACTGGACCATTTAAACATTTAAGGTATTCAAAGCGAGGCGTCTTGCAAATATGAGGATGGCAGACGAGGGCCATGAGGAGAAGGTTCAAGACAGAAAAGAGCAGAAGAAGAGAGATCAAGCAAGAAAGCGGAAACACGAAGAATGAACCTGGCTAGTGTTTGTGATCTATGGTTGCTGTGCCCACCTTTCAACTGGGCATCCAGTTTTGACCGATGCACTGACCTCATCTAATCATTCCTCTCTCTTGTTGATCAGAGAAAAAAAGGTGAAATTCTGTAGCGATGCATGTAAATCACTAAATCAAGTAGACGCAATCACTAAATTGAGCAGATGTACTAAATTCGTGACTGTTGTCGTGGCCCTGATTAATCACACTACATTTGACATTTTTCTTGGAAAATGTTTGGTAGGAGCTTGTACCTGATACCGGTGTTAAAATGTATTACACACGAAGCAGGCGAGTGCCGTGGCGCCTTAGCGTGAAGAACCACCAAAACTCTAGCCTGCATTCGTTCTGAGGATCTGTTTGACCTGCATTCAATGGAAGATCTGAAAAAAATTACGCCAGTTCTACGATTTTCAGCAACATCGGTGGTGGTGCAGTGCATCAGCATTCCCACATGACGGCGAGGCCCATTGATCTCCTACGTTCAAAAATGGATGAAGGCCGAACTGATTCGGCCTGACTCAAGGTGGCAACGGGGACAATCCCCTGCAGGGATGACACGATCTCTGATCCTTATGTCTTCCCCGCTACCTGTTTCTGTGGTCGGATGAGATCTTTTCCTGTCCCGTCTCCCGGTTTCCGGGGCCCCGTCGGGTATTCCTTACCTAGAAGCATAAACATGGGGCAGCCTGAAACACCACAAAATTGGTCAGCAGTGGCAGTAAAAATTGGCAGCAACAACCCACGATAAAATAGCAGCAGCCAATTCACAGGAAATTACATGCATCGATAAGATGGCAGCATCCCATATATAGTTCACATCACAACCACAAGCGATTCACACAAAAATAGATTTACACTAGGAATCTGATCCATCAAACAATAACCATTATTCAACTTTTTTGTAACACAATAATCCCTACTGAGCATTCACATGTACTCCATTAATCCCAAGTACATATTGACAATTGAGCATTCACACAAAAATAACCTATGACAAAAACAAGCACGAATGCATGAAGGATGAATAGCCATCCAGCACTTGCACAGTGCGGGCGTGCGGCTTGGTTGGTGGCAGGAGTGTAGGGATGTGTGATGGCCGATGGCTACTCCTGTGTCCTGTCACCAACTCCGACTGCTAGGGCTTTTGTGCGGTGAGTGGCGGCCGAAAATGGGCGCGTGGTGACCAGGTCCGGCGTTGAGCTGGTGACGTGCGGGCGGTGCGGCGCGTGGAGGAGAAACGGTAGGGAACCGAATATGCGGCGTAGATGGCGGAGGAGGGTGCAAATGGTGGAGAAGCGGCACAAATGCGACGGTCTCTGGCCCGATGACGCTTGGAAGAGCACTCAATGGCTGCCGGCGGTGGTGGTTGGCAGCCGACGAGGAGGACGGTGGGGAAGTGTGGGGTCTTGAGGTGCGGCGCCACGGCGTGAAGGTTCGGTTCTGGCGTGGCCGCGATCGCGTATCGCTCATGGCTTGCATGGAGGCAATGAGAGGAGGGTAGGAATGGCATGAGTCGGGATCGGCAGGCGTCTACAGAATTGAGAAAATTAGGATGAGTTAAGAGTTTTTTTTAACCATATTTTATACCTTAGACGTGAGATCACATTTGTCATAATAATTAACACAGAACCCAAGTGGATATCAGGCCGAGGTCACCCGATAGACATAATAGTTGTACAATTTTTGATCTCATGGATAGAAAGACCCTCCAGATGGAGCTTCTAATCGGGCAAATCCCCGTGGAGAAACGGGTGTCGCCACCTTGGGGCGGGCCTGACCGTGCGTTTGGAACCGCCACCGAGCACATCTTGTGCGCGTGAGCCAGCCGAAGCGACCGAGCGAGCGAACTTCCACGCTCCGCCCGTGGCCGAAGGCCGCCTCGCCATCGCGCTCGCGCCGAGAATGCCAACACCACGCGCGCTGGCCAGTGACCGCCCTGGCGTGCGCCAGCCGCAGCATGCCAGCAAAACCCTGCGCCCCTACGAGCCGCTGCTGCACTTCGCACGAACGACGCCATGAACGCGCGCGACCGCCGGAGCAGCCGCAGCGCCAAAGCTCTCGGAGCGGCGACGGCTGTGTTGGGCTGTTGGCGTCCTTCCCGTGGGCCGGTCGCCTGAAAGGCCTAACCTCACGTACCTCTGTGGGCTTCCCCTTGGCGAAATGCGGCGGCAGTACAGTAACGGGGGCAGTAGGTGCTTTTGTTTAGTACCACATCGGCTGGTTAAGCGAGAGGGAGCAGAGAGCTCGGCTACATAATAAGGCGGGGTGCGAGCCTTGAAAGGCACGCAGCTGCGTGGTGAGCACATAGCGAACTATTCTTTCGCCTTTTACTAAAGAATACCGTGTGCACGCCACAATAAGCAGCATACGCTAGTTTTTGGAGGGCGTTCTCTCTTTAAGAGAGAGCCCCAGCAATTCAGAAATTTAAGTTTTAATTAATAATGAAATATTCGAATAACTACATAAGCATACTAATAGTTACTGGAAGTTATTTTCAAAAAAAAGCTACTGGAAGTTTGTTAGACGAATTATCGTTCATCCTTTCCATGCTGTGTTAACGTACCAGAAATAGATGCTGCGTACACTCATTTTTTGGGTAATGGGCAGCTGTGTACGCTTGATGTTTCAGAAATAAGCAGTACATGGTTGGGGCAGCAACCGCACCGATATGCCATGACTCACGAGTTGGTGGTGCTCCGACCTCCGCCATTAGCTGCCGCGCCAGGACAAGGCAGTACTGTACCACACCCAGAGGAGATTAAAGTTTCGAAGAAAATTATGTGAACTGTTAGATTAACAGAAGTTTGGTGAAATTTAGAAAAAAACTGCGGGAGTAGTTACTTTACTGGATGTTCTTCGGTATAGCTCTAAATGTTTTTCTTACTTCCAAGGGAGGTAAGGCAGAGCGGACGCTTCATTTGGCTTCGGAACATAACAAAAGGAAGGAAGCATCTGTATTGATCATTGTTTCACCAAGCGAGTAAAAGACACAAAGAATGAACGAATCTGTATTGATTTTGGTACTTCTCCAAGTAAAGCGAACAAAAGAACGAAAGAATTTATATTGATCTTTGTACTGCGAACAAAAGAACAAAGAATGAAAGAACTTGTATTGATCTCTGTACTGCTCCAAGTTAGCATCACGTATATATCACTACAAGATCTAAAGGAGTATTTTTACTCCCATCTTTATTCTTCTATACACAATTGCACCAAATATTCAAGAAGAAGATTAACACCTCCATTCTATCATACGATGATCACCTAATCAGTAGTCCTGGCTGCAGATGCGTGCTGTGGAATGCTTCTCTCGGTGTAAGCGGTTCACACCCTCTCGACATCGGGCTGCTGGCCCTCTTGGGCGAGGCGAACCGCGGCGTCGCCCTGCGGGCCGCCGCTCCTCGGCGACAGGTGGACCTCCTCCAGTGCTCGGTGCTGGAGCTCCGGCGGGTAGTCTCTGACGCACACGATCCGGGGGCCGGCGCCGGTGGTCCACTTGAAGGACAGCTGCTTCCCAAGCTGATATGATTTGGTCCCTTGCTTGGAGTTGATCCTCTCAAGGATCTTCCCTGTTGGCACCTCTGACTGATGATCATCACTCTCTTCCTGATGGTCTTCAGACATACAAGTAGTCGATAGTTCGGTGTTTTCGGCATCTACTGATGAATCTAGCCTTGCGAATGTTGCAGGGGGGCCTGGATTCCTGCCTGTTTCTTGGAGTTGTGAGACCTCTTTAGGTGTGGTTTCAGTTTCCTGTGGTGTCTGGAAAGGGATGGTTTCTTCAGCAGGGACCATTTCTTCTTCTTCTTCAAGTTTGTTGGCGGCCGCGCACAGATCAGAAGGGACGCTTCTGAGCCTACTCCAGAACTCCTCGTCCTCTTCAGTTGGGCTCATCTGCAATTATATGAAAACGGTTGAGGATACAAATAATACAATGTTATTGTCACCCCATTTTCGGAAGTATCTCATTCCATGCCATCATCATAGATGTGGTTACGCACCTTAACGTCACTGAGATCGACATTGTTGTCTTTGAGGAAGCTCTGGAATTCCTGGAAGTTCTCTTCTGTTGGGTGGTAGTGTCCACTGTGAGGCCAGATAGCCTGTCATGAAAAATCACAAGATTGTATCAGATTGTTATCTTTGAACTTTACAAGGGATAGAAGAGACAACAATCTTCAACTAGATGGTATATACTCCACATATTAAGTACCTTCAGAATTCCATCTTCGACAACTAATCGTCCGGCAGCAGACGTAGCGCCTCCAGCGAGAAAGCTAGAATGCTGAAATGTGCCCTTTTTCTTCTGCAGTAGAGATTTATCGACAATGTTACATGATGAAACAGTAGGGCTACTGCAGTGGGTTGATAGTATTTAGGCAGTCTGGACATTACCTGCCCAACATACAAATTCTTAGACGTGCTCAGGACAAAGATCCACTTTGCGTCTCTCGGTCCGCCGGATGTGTCAAGGATTTGCCTGCTGTTTTTGTACATGAACATGCCATCCTCAATTACAACCTCATAGTCCTCTCTTTCTTTCTGCATGCACAAATACAGTTTGGTTCATTAGTCCTACTAAATTTTTTATGGACTTGCACCTAACTCCAGCTATTTACTGATCCCTGTAGACCGTTTGCAAACACTTACCGGACCAAGATACTTAATGCACTGGGTCAGAAGCTTCGATCGCGTGCACCGGTCCTCAAGGTTGATCTCCTTGCCTTCTCCAACATCGAGCCTGAAGAATCAGACAAGGTAATCAGTCATAAGGTCAAATTTTCATCATCAGACCAAACTTCAGACAGTGACAATCATGATAAGTTCAGTTATAACACTAACCAGTAGAAGAAAGGCTCCTTGCTTTCGCACTGCAGCCAGCAGTCGTAGTAGTAGTGAAGATTATGACCGTACCGGTGGCGCGGGTCAATCTGTTCATCAGAATTTCAGCACTTACATTAGCACATCCTTGACAAAAACATCAAACGAACTGAAAAGTTTGCAATGTCTCCAACAAGGTTCATCTAAAAAATGTTTCCAACAAGTACTCACAGCTTCGAGCCAGTGCTGCAACGCGAGCTTCCGAGCTTTCTCATCCTTGGACAGCCCCTTTCCGACCTGAAATGGAATCGCGTTGAGATTCGCACACACCGTTAGTTCAATCTCACCAATTAATCGGGCATCAGAGAAATTTCCTAACGAACTGATGAGAGGTAGCATTTTGCAGGCGCTGGATGCTGCTACAACCGAACCTTGGCGGCTCGAGTTCTTGCCCTCGCCCACTTGGACACCGCGGACTCTTGCTTCTCGATGTCGAAGAAGGAGACGGAGCTCCGCTTGAGCAGCGCGAAATCCAGCAGCTCCCACCTGTGAATTCACGTCGCGGCACGCGGATTTAGCAACACTGATGTGGAAATAATGCAGGATGCGGATGTTGTTGAGAAATCGTGTAGGTTTCAACGGCCACGAACCAGCTCTGCTCGACGAGCACCGCGCAGTCGGCGAGCCGGCGGCGCGTCCGAAAGCTCTTGTACACCTTCTGCAGCGTCACCGCCGCCGCCTCGTGCTTTGGGCTCTCCGGCGCCGCGCCGGCCGCCGCCGTGTCGGCGAACCTCGTCCGGAGGAGCTCCCTCGGCATCGGCATCGGCGCCAGCACCGGCGCGGTGGCGACGCCGGCGCTGGCGCGGGGCGAGGTGATGGAGATCTTGGTCTCGACCTGGAGCGAGCCGGGTTCTGCCGCTCCCTCTTGAAGCTCAGGGACCCCTCGATCCGGAGCTTGCCAGAGTTCAGCGACGCCTTCAGGAACGCCGGCTCCGCCGCATTTCCGGAGCCCGGCGCCGCCGCGCCGAGGCCGTCTCCCGTCGCGGTGTCATCATCGCCCACAGGACACGAGAAGAGCACGCCCATAGCGGAGCAGAACTAAACCTGTGAACACAACAACAGAGCACGCAACATCACGACATTGCTCAGGCACTCAATCTCGCAAGAAAGAAGATGAAACAGCAACAACAATCCTGGTAATCAACCCTACACAAATTTCGCAGTGAATCAAACTCACCTTTGATTTCTGCTCCTCTCCTCGACTAGTTGCCAGCAATGTGCTTTCCTCCTCGTGTTAATCTCGTTTGACTCTGCTCGATCGATCCCACCAAGGGATTAGAGTGCAGTAGGAGAGTTTGTTTGATTGGTTTGAGCGAGCTAAGTACTACCCAAGGTGTGGCTGCTCGAGCCAATGGGCATATATAGCGGTGGAGTGGACCACCTCGGATGCGGAGAAGCGAAGCACTAGTGTTATGCTCCGGCGTCCACGTGTTCTTGGGGATGTCACTCGGATTTCCAGAGGTGCGGTGCGCGTGCTGACCTGTCTTGGTAGTGAGAAGCGTGTGCTGAAACTGGTGAGCTAACTTGGGGCAATGCGTGAGCATGATACTACTACTGCGTACATAAACTACTGCTGCTCTGTTTTGAGCGGTCTGAGATGTTTGCGTGATGTACACAGCCTTATGTTTACTTCCAATTATGCTAAAAAAGAAAATACTATATGTCTGCAGTTTGATCTTAGTATTTTGTAGGATGAGTTTGTATTGTAAGAGAAAAAATGTTTCTGTCGCACAAAAAATATATTTTTATTGCACATAAATTTTTGCATGAAAACATCTATAGTACAACTCTTATGTTACATATGTAGAAAAATAATATTTTGGTAGTTAGATTATTATGTTTGCACGATAGTTCGATCCTATACTAGTATATATCAGACTACTGATGCATAGTCTTTTTCAAAGAAAAGAGTATATCTTATCAAAAATTGTGATAACAGTACTTCGGTGAAAATTCACATAACAGAGATTGTAACCCATGCAACCATATTCCATAAGGTGCAACTATACTCGCTTTACATAACGTGCGCGTTATACAATATATCAGAGCTCAACTTGGACCGTTGTTTTTCATATAAATATATCAGTAAAAATTATAAAATTATGATGGTACTATTTCTACTTGACTAATCTAAATAATCTTAACATATTCATAATTAAAATTTTAAAAATATAACACTATATATTTTTAAAAAGTATCTATTTCAGAACTTAAACGAATCTACGGGCAGTACTCCGTGTGTGTCTCCATGGCACACGAGAGGGCTAGCCTGTTGAGTGGCCACAGCAGTAATTAATCAGGGCACCCATTAGGTGCGCGTCCTGGTTCGAAGGGACCATATAGTCAAACCGCTGGATGTGCGAATCTCGATGCATGATTTGGAGCCAGTCTGGCTCGTACGTCACCGGTCTGATGCTTACGGCTGGCTTCCCCTACCTCCCCGGCCATCCACTGAATTTGACTTGGGTGATGGAACGTGCGGCCGGTCGCGCGCGTCTTCGACGGCCCCCTGCGTGTATGTACGCCGACTACGTGCTGCGTCGCTGCCGTGTCGTCGGTGTCGAAATGCGACCACCGCATTCCAAAGTTCTCGAGAAAAACCGCTTGTCGGTGCTCTGCCTGCTCTTGTCACCGGCCGGAGTTGGTGAGCTAACTAGCTGGTGATCAGATCAAAAAGATTAACGTATGCATGCTAGCTACGTGTCTAACGATTCAGCATACTCTCAGTTGAGAGTTCCATTACTTTCGTCCATGCATGCATCCAGCTAGCATCGATCGATCCTTCATGGTTTTGCGTGTGTCGAATCGATCAATCCAACTCAACCACATAGCTACGCACGTACGTACTCATCTATAACAATAGTACAGATCTTTCTTTTGGCGAGAAATGGTGCGGAATTTGTTCGAGTACACGTACGGGACAATAGATAGTAGGAGTGACAAAACTATTGTATCGATCTATATATGGCTGACCTGACCACATTTTTACGTATGTATGTAGGAACGTACATACGTGCCCATATACGTACTATATATATCATGTATCACAAAACCAACAAGAGTTGAAACACTAGCTAAACAAAAATAATTAATGGAGATGAGAGACTCATGGCATCTACACGCTACCAGAGTGTCGCTCAGCCATGGAACAAAATTGCTGGCTAGTACGACGCTGCGCAACCGCTGCGACTCCGAAACCAGAGACACGCTGCATGTCGTGCATGCAGCCATGCATGCACTTATCATGTGCCCGAGAGACAGGCGAGATACGCGAGGAACAGATGGATCCTGGGAAAGATTCCGTTACGTACGTATACGAAGAATATATTGTTATTCGATCTCGGCTTAATTTTGCTAATCTCAATTAGTCATCTCCGGATCGGCACTAACAATCTCAGCGAGTACACACACATATATCATTAAACCGATCGATAATGCAGCTGCTGGTGCTAGGGATTAGTTTTGACTATCGATCGTGCGGTTAGCTGAGAGAGCTTAATTTAGTGCTGCTACTCATGGATCATGCGTCGTGATGTGGCTGCGCGCTAGTACAACGGTACAACTGTGCATATGCAACTGCTGGATCGCACGGAACGAGTACCTGCACAAAGTAGGAAAAATAATATTTCGACAAGAAGCTCCCAGGAAGCTTCTTTGCATTTGCATCTTGTCAGTGCATATCCATATAGAAATGGAATCAAAGCAAAGCTTATACGTGTCATCTGTCAAAGTTTCTTCTGCCCATTCTGTATATTTCTGCTCACCAAGTTTTGTGTCATGGCCGGTGCAACTCAGTTTTTGCACTTTACAGCCGGATCTTTCTTTAGTTTGGGACAGATAGCAACGTACGTGACAAACTGGTCCGGGTCAAGCAAGGAAAGTGATCGAGATGGAGATATACTATTATCTATTCTGGTGCAAATAATGATCAGCTTGATGGCGAAGTATACTCCATGCGTCAATACTCACAGATGGATATGTTTTCAGTATATTCTTGTACGTGCTTATATTAAAAAGGCACTGCGTACCATACTAGTATACACGTACTAACGGGTATTATACGGGTCAGTATTGAACTAGCATTGATTGATTAAGCTCTTTACACCAGTGCAGCTAGAGAAATAAGTAGAGGCGATGGATCGATCAAATAATTGGAGCTGAAATTTCAAAAGAAAAAATGGAGCTGGTAGGGTACGTTGTATATGAACTAGTAAATGCAGTCGAGCTGTGTACCCGTGCGTGCGCCTATGTAGCGTGGCATATCTGTCATGGGTCTGTATCACTGCATACATGGTTCTGACAGCCCTGAGACGAATAATTATTGGTCCAGTTTGATGGTGTCGTCCGTGTGGTACTCTCTGAATGCCAGTCGTACTAAACAGCCGCAGAAGATCCCGGAGGCATCCATCCTGCATTTTGCTGCGCCGACGAGTGCAGGTGTATCCTACAGTATCCTGGGGATCTTCAGTGGACAGGATTTCATGCTCCACGTCTCACCCCCATGCGCAGCCCTTCATTTTCTGGGTCACACCGGATGTAACTATTTTCAAGCAGTGTTATCTAAAATACGAAAATAAACAATGCTCTGGATTTCTGTTTTTCTGGAGATTCAATGAAGCACGTTAATGTCTGACGTAGTGACATATCAAAAAACGAAAAGGAGTATGACAAGCAGAAAATGGACGAGCCAGCAAAGCTGTACTTAACTGTAATCTGTTATCTGTATATTCGATAAGGAAATAGGAAGCTCCCACTCCAATTCTGCGTTGAAACCGCGCCAACAAATTGCCTGCAAACTATGTTGTGCCAGCAATATCTGTACATGTATTTTTCAGTAGGTACTTCAATTGAAATGTGTCGTGCCTAGAAACTTTTGGTTTCTAGCTAGCGAGTGAGTAGTACTACTATCATTTCTGAAATTAATGCACGTGTGGATGCAAGGTTAGAAGCTCGACGCGTGCGGTGGTCAAAAAGGGGCATGTGTAGATGGCTGTCTACCTTCAGAGCTGAAGGCATGCACATGCATGCACGGAGAACAGCAGATCCAAGCTGGTGTTGGATACAAAGGACAGGAAGTAGAAGTCAAGGCCCTCTCCTCCCCAGATAAAAGGACACCGTACCCACCGTCGTACTTGCATGTACCACCGTACGACCGATGACGTGGCACCTTCAGTTTTGCAGATGCTCTGGCTGATGAGCAGCTGGATTGCTGGGGGCAAAAAAGATAATGTTTTTGTCTTTCCCGAATCTACCGAATCTGTTCAAAATGTAAGTTGGTTTGCCCTGCTTATATTGAATCTGCTACTTCTTTGTGTTACCATCTTTTGGCTCTAGTGCAAAGACAGGCGAAAAGCTCCTTGTCTAAGTTTTTTCCGAATCCAAACTCACGGGAAGGCGTTGTTGTGCGGGGAGTTCGCCTGAACTATGCGAGAATTGATCTGTTCGTTGCTAGTAGTGCTTGCCATTTTGGACTGATGCGCGTATATTTGTGTAATATTTTTCTATGTGGAAGTTTATCGAATGTCATCCCCTAATATCTCTAGCACATAAAACTATATACTCTCTCCATTTGGAAATATAGACGTCCACATTTATCTTTAGTCGATACCTAGTTTAATAATATGTGGGTTATATAATACAAAATTAGTACGGTCAAATTTATATTTAAATTTTTCTAATGATATCAAATTTATATCACATTATTTACATAATGTTGAATTAATTATAGATCAAAGAAAACTTAAAATTCGTGGTTGTCTCATATTTCTAAACAGATAGAGTGGTAAAATATGGCTAGTTGATAGGCTTGATAGGCATGATAGGCATAATTGAAGAAGTTTTTATCCTAAGTACAGGAGAGTTGTGAGAATCACGCACGCACTCTCTCCCACCAGCACAAGGATTGACGAAGTCAAATTCCACACACATAAGGACTAAACCTGGTTTGATTCTTGGTGGAAAAAGAATACAGCTACCCTGCTAACCACCCAAGTAACAAAATTTTCTTTCGAGGAAAGTTGGAGCTATCTGCCGCCAGGGAAGACATAAGGAAGTCCGGGTTCACACCGAGCCACTCCACCGGTTCACCAAGGTTACATGCCAACTCGGGACACTGGTGAGCCACTTTATTACAAACCCTTTTAGCAAAAGTAAATTCAAAACTAATGAAAGAACTGGAAAGCTCCTTAGCTTCTTGTAGGACGCAGGAAACCGGAGATCTATCCTCCCGCTGCCTCCGCTTGACGACCAATTGTTTGCAATCAACCTCGAACATGACACGCTGCCAGCCTTGCCGCTGAGCGAAAGCAACACAATCTCGGCTTCCACGACCATCGAATCTGTGGTATACTTGGGTTATTTAGTTGAGGTTTTATTGTAGCTTTTTTATTTATAAGTCAAAAGCTTAACCAAACACTAACTATTTTAAATATGTTTTCCTGCTTATAAGTTAAAATCAGTATATCAAAAGAAAACACCTTTTCCACTCAAACAAAACGACTAAAATCTAACTTTTTCACAGTAGACAACATGCAATAATTTTCTGACAGCAGACATCCTACAACTACTTTTAGATAAGTCATAGCTTAACTAAATATCCTCTTATATGGCCTAGAGAAGGCCCCGCAGAAGATCCTATGCTCATCACGAACCACGCCATCAGCTTCCGGTTCTCGAAATTTTGATCCAAGAGTGCCAAGTATTTCGAAACACAGGGAGTATAAAATTCAAGTGAAATTCGTGGGTGTTAATCGGTTCTAGAGTAAACCAAGATACTTAGGGTGACAGCAAGTTGCACAATTGATAAGTTTTTCTACATTTTCTGTTGGGATCCTTTTGGTTTTATCTATACTTTCAGGAGTGAAATCTAACGCTAGAAAAAATTAAACTTTCTGAAGCTAGCTAGCTTAGGAAAAGAAACCGATCTAATCCATGACCTGCTAGTTAATGCATGGCACAATTATTTGCACAGATCCAGATCAAGCAATCACTGGCTACCACCTCTCCTCAGGACAGCTTGGAAGCATGCATGCCTGCAGCTCCAGCATCTCCAATTCACTGTTCCAAGATCGTGCATCATCACCAATAACTATAATAATGTGCTGTTAGGTTAAAAGTTCACCTCTAGCCCTCTGACTTAATACACGAAAAAACACAAAGAAATCCCATATGAGTAGGCAAGAGGAGATGTGGATTGGATTGAGCTTTTGAGGAGTCAATGGCCTCTCTCTCTCTCTCCATGAACTGCTTCATTGGATAAAATTACTGAAAAAAATTGCATCCAGAGTATGATTGGCTAATTAAGAAATGTGTGGGATGTATATGTGTGTACGTAGGGAGAGGCTCCAGCTTGGCCAACAACAATTCCAGCTGTTATCTGCATTAACTAGCTCCGTTTAAGTCATAAACTAAGCACACCGTGTAGTAGTACGCATTTGGAGCTGCGATCTTTCGGTGACTACTGACATGTGCAGTGTCATATGATTCAAGTATTATCTCGGGAAACTCATCTAAAAAATCTTTCATTTGATCATCCTTGATTCGGTGACAATGGTTCGTACTGCAGTGAGATACTCCATACAAAATCATGCACACTATATATAGCCTTGTCTACTCTCTCGTACTATTATATTTATGCTTCTGCTGCCACGGTACATGCCATCGAGAGTTTGCACGTGGTTCAGAAGTACGGGCGCTAAGATTCCTGTAGGAATTTTGGAAGTTGTACTGATGATTTGATTCCTGTGGACTTTCTATTAAAATTTTCGTATTATCGAGACATAAAATGCCTCTTTTAGTTCTTTTATGCAGTTTTATCGGAAGCCTTGTAATTCAACTTGTTATACACAGTTTTAAAAAGGAAAGAAAGAAGAAGAACAACTTGTTATGCACTCTCTCGCAAAAGGAAACTTGTTATGTACTCCAAAATCCTCGAGGCCCACAAGATGAACACCTCAAGCGTCGGGCGGACCCAACAAACCAAACCATCAGCACATGTCGCTACGTTGAGCGTTCTAGACCAATCACCAATCGATCAGATGAGATGATCAATCAGGGGTTCACGCTTAAAGCTGATCACTAATTCCGACGTCGGCTTCGCCGACAAACAGATCAGCCATCTCACACCGCAAGCACCATGAGAGTAATGTGACCTCAAACCACCGCATTCCATACAGCTATAGATAAAATTAATTAGCAAAGAAGGATTGATGAATGTTAATGGCCCAACTAAAACGAATTGACCGAACCTGTCGTCCGATCCCGGCACTTGTCTCCCTCCGGAACGGAGTCAACACGCGTTTTGTAAGCTGTGAACAGCGCCGATCATTTGCTCTATGAAAAAGGCTTAACTCATGAAATTAAACAAGGTTAAGGAGTACTACCAGTAAGGAATTAAGAGTACTAGGCCAGGAAAGCCATAAAAAAACTGTGTAGTCTCGAGTACATGTCAAGGAGACTTGCGACTCTGGGGTTCCAATCGAGTCCTGGCTACTGAGCTGTCACTATTCTCTTAGTTTAATTGGAGAGACTCCTGAAAAGTCCAAAACGAACTTCCAAACTTGCGTAGGTCTTCCATGGAATGGAGACTTGGGCCTTGGATTACTTTTCCCTTCTTTTTTGTGTTACAGAAGTCTATGCTGTGAGCTAGTACTGCTTCAACAAAACTCCCCAATCGAGGCCATTTCACTGACTAAGGGGGTGTTTGGTTGGGCTTTTCAGCAGTTTTTCACTGGAAAAAGCTGCAGCCCAACCAAACGACCAGCTTTTCAGCAGCTTTTACCAACGGTAGCTGTGGGTTTTGCAGTGCAAATTCAGCTGTTTAGAAAAGCTGCCTTCTGCTAGCTTTTTGCAATATGCTGAAACTTTAGTGCTTATTTTTCAAAATGCTGTAGATTGTTTGGATCAACCAAAAGCTATATATTCACTTTCCCACAGCCACAGCAGCTTTATCAACAGTCACAGCTCAACCAAACAGGCCCAAATGCTGTGGCCTCTGAACTTTACGTGTTCACAAATACGTGTACCTCCGAGATCACGCTCACGGCCGGGCTCGTAGCATACGTTGACCAGTGCAAATCGACGCATGCGCAGCGGCTCGTTCACATGCCCACGAGCGCAAGGCCGGCCAGGCACGTACTGCCAACTGCCGCCGCGCTTCCGTGCGTTTCCGCGGCACGGCTGCCGTGCCCTGGTCGAGGGCCCGCGCGTTTCTGATCAGTGCCGTGCTCGTGCGGGCCGAGTTTTCTGCTCGCGATCAGCACAGGATAGTGAGGGGCTCGTAGCCGAAGGCTCCCAAGCCCACTCCCACCGGCCCGGCATGTCCCGGAGCAGGTACTCCCCATCCTGTACCACCGCTCAGAAATGGGTCACACATGACATACCCCAGGTACCCCGAATCAGAGGTGTCCTGTACCCTCCAGTGAAAGCATAAGCACAAACACCCCAGTTCAACATTACCAATGGTGTAGTACATCATCACGATCTACACATAAATCCACAGATAATACGGTTCATGATAATGCCGTAGAAATTTGATTTTATGAGGGAGTTCCACGACAGGTCTAAACCTCAAAAGCTACTTCATCCGCTAACAGAGAGGGACCTCTCTCTTCGTGCTGACCTGCTGTAATGCTCATCCAAGGGGCTCCCACTCCTTGATCCACTTTCGACAGGTGAGCGGGAGTAGGACTCCTCTCTGAATCTGCGCCTTGCATACCGAGGCGAGGGAGACCTGTCAGGATGGCAGGTTTGAAGTTAACATCGAGAAGTCCAAAATCAGTGAAGAGCCGAGAAAAGATAAAAATAAGGTGACTGCATACCTCGAGTAGCTTCGGCCACGGAAAGGTGACCGGCCCCTTGGAGACGGAGAATACCTCCGGTCATAAGAACGACCTCTGCTACTGCAGGATGTGCAAACAAAATGATGGATTGAACAGCCAAGCCTTTGGGGTTTGATGTTAAAGGTAGATGTGCTAGGAAGAAAGAAACAAACCTTTCTCTGGTTCTCATCTCAGAAGGTTTCTTTCTGTTCTCCTGTGCAAATACAACAGCTATTTCCCTGCCAAGAACAACCTGCCCATCCATATAGTATTTTGCATCGGCAGCATCGTCAGGATCGAAGTACTGGACAAACCCAAATCCTCGAGGCTCCCTGTAACAGATATTTTATATAGAGAGATTATATCAATCTTCCAGAAAATATAAAGGTTCTGTTAGTGATATAACAGAAATCCTTCAGAATACACAGCAACCAAACAAATGCACCCATGGAGCTTCGCATGGTTGCAGACAGTGATATATGCGAATTTAATTAAACAAGTAAAGAGTGCAATCAGCTGCTGACCTTGCAGTCATCAGAGTTCAAATACAGACTTGAAACTCTTCAATAATTGCACATTCTTACCTTCTCTTCAACAGTAATCTTTAAGTTTGATATCTCTTAACTTGCAACTCTCTATTTCTTTCCTTCCCTTGAACAGTACTCTTTAAGTTGGGTATCTCTTAACTTGCAACTCTTTATTTCTTGCCTTCTCTTCAATAGTACTCTTTAAGACATGTCTTCAAAAAATTATAATTATTAACTGTCAATCTCATGTGCTTGACGAAAGTATTTAATGTAGTTTAATAAAACTAGAGTGCAAACAACTCTATCTTACTAGGCGCATTTTCTGTCAATAGATAACCTATATGACATTGCTGTAGGGCTAAAGCAATTTGTACCATCCTACACAGCTCAAATGACAACTACGGATTTGCCAGTATCTTATTAAGAAATCGACAGTATATCCAGTTGATAAGGCCAATGAACAATAGTCTAGAAAGAGTATATTACCCACTATAGTAATCTCTTGGAATATATATATCTTTAAGACGACCAAATTGTCCAAATGGCCGACGAAGGTCTTCTGGCCTGCATGCATAATAGACCATGAGTTAAAAGGGCTAGGGGGAAATAAGATTATTACATATAGGAGTAACAGATTCACAACCAAAGAAATGGGAGATAGACCCATGCAAAGATGGAAACCAGTCAGCTGCAGATTGCAGAGGTATAAACTAACATATGTGAATTATTGCCTTTTCATGGCTTACTCAAATTAATGCCTCTGACTAGTGCTGAATCCCCACATGGAGAGGCACGGGGCAACCAGTTGAAAAGCAGGTTATTTTAGTATCAACAAGTGATATTCAAAACGACATGTATAGGCTTACAATACCAGCTTAGTTCAAGATGAGCACGACCTTGCCGCGCTTCAAAACATAAGAATATAGAATGCCACAGATGCACTTAAGATATTTTCTGAATATGCTTAACAGCAAAGTGAGTTTAAGTAAGCAATCACGTAACATTATATACACCACAGGTCCACAGCTATGGACACTTGCAATTACTGGCCATGGAGAAAGTTCTGAGAAAACCTCACCTACAATCCCTACGAAGATTCCTGACCAAAAGACTGGTTGGGAGATCTCTACCTCGACCACCATAACGACCACGGGGACTTGGGCTTCGTGCCCTTCCCCTGTAGCTTCTTGGTGGTGGTGACGGACTGTAACTGTAGCCTCTTCCCATTTCGATCAAGATTCTAGAATAAAACCACAACATAAGCAAAAATCACTATCATTAATTAATTAAATTAATCCAATGCGCCAAAAAGATCACCTTACTAGGTTTCACTAACTTCCTGAAGTTACGGTGCATGCACAAGGAAGATTTTTCAACAAGGCCTTGAAAACAAGGGATAATCTAAGTACCATCATTGGCTCAATAATGTAGGCAGTATTAAGCACCTACCTTAGGAAGAAACACAATTTTATATATCTCATCACACAGATGATTCTGCCTAAAAGTAACTTTTCAAGGACTTTGCAGGGAACAATAAAGCCTTTCAAGGACATGTCTTATCTTGATAGGAAGAAGTAAAAAATAAGGGCATGCCTTATCTTGTAGAAAGAAGTAACCGTGAAATAATGGCTGCCAAATCAATTAGTTTGTGCATGGACATGAATTTCTACAGGCAATGATTCAGAGTAATCACACAATGTCACACTGCCAACCACGGATTTCCCTAGCATCACGATCAAATTATCACACCTATCCAAACGCGGTAACGACCACTACCGATCATCCACTCACATCATCGTTTTGGATCATCGCCTAAGCGAAATCATCAACCAGGACGGGTCAAACAGAAGGAAAAATTACTTTAAAAATTCAAGGGCAACACTTCAGCGTATAATCAGTATATATCGCACAGATTGAGAAAACGAACAAACTAATGGTAACAGCCAATCTACTAAGCAAAAACTGAGCGAAAAACACACGCTTACCGCGAACGGATCGGATCGAAGCGAGGGCTCGAGAGGAGGAGGAGATCGAGCCTCCGGTTCCTCGCCTTAGCCTACGAGTCGAGAAGCTTCGGGACGCGACGAGAAAGGGGAAGCTCTCGCATCGCGTTGCTGCCCTTATTTAGCGAAGGCGATGTTGCGTGAACGTTGGATCGGGACACGCGTCGTGACTTGTGCGGCTCGACGGTGGATGTGGTGGTCAAGCTCGATGGGCTCGTATGGGCCGGGGTATTTTGGGCCACGAAATGGTGTACATGACATTTTGTAGTTTCGATACCTTAATTTGATGATCTCCTCGTAAGACGATCAATTTTGAAAGACTAGAGATGATGGTCTCGTTCTAGTTTTGGATCTGAGAAACAAAATAATGTAATTATCATAATTTTTTCACATATGCAATATAACAATTGTATCTAACATGTTTTTATTTAACAAATTTGTACGATGAAAGTATTTTTTGTTACGATGAAAACATTTTTTCTGCAATGAAAATTCGTCCAACAAAAAAATAAAATTCAACTACAAATGTATATCATTTTATTTTTTATATACTAGAAAGAAAAAACTCTCTCCGTGACCAAGGTGAATAAAATGCAGGTGTCAAAAAATAAGAAAGATTGAATAAAATGGAAAAGTAGAGTGATTTTTCTTTTCGTTGCAGTGACAAGAGCTAGCCTACAGTATATGCTCACAGAAAAATGAGGAGAAAACTGAACCTCCATCGCTGTTTTTTTTTGAATACGACCCTGCCCTTTATTAGTTCAACGTGGGGTCGAAAGACCTCACTGTAGCATTACATTCACATCTCATAGATAACTAAAAAGGAAAATAAGAAAAATACATAATTGCCCAAAAGGGACACGCATACACAACCCAAACAAGGACGGGAACATGCGTCCAGCGCTTCCACACCAGATGGCACGCATCCAGAGAAGATCGCCTGCAACACGTGGTGGTGTGAACGCCAGTGGCGGATCGCCTCTGACCAGCATTAGCAAGGAGGTGACGCTTGAGCAAGATGCATCAGTGACACAGGAAGAAGACTTGCAGCACAACTAAATGTCTCCGATTGATCCACTAAGGAATCTGGAGGTTGAGCTTGATGGTGCTGGTATTGGTGATGGAAAAAACGCACTTGTACCAGCTAAAGAAGCTTTGCTGACGCCATAGATCATGAAGAAGCTCTTGCATCAGCTACTAGCATGGCCACAATGCTAGCCAAAAGCAAATAACAGATCCTTCGAAGGAGAGATTGCCATGCGCCCACCGAGACTGAGATCGAGACCAGCACCAGGCCTCCCGACTAGGATGTTAAGAGCCTCGGTAGGAGGCATAACTCACCTATGGAGCGCGGCCCATCCGTTTGTTGTTGCTGAAGCTGCCATATCTGGAGACGATGATGATGGTTGGCTAGCACGAACTGAAGGGGAGGCCCTAAGATGGCCAGATCTAGGAACCGCATTCCGATTTGAGCATTAACTAAACAAGAACATGTGTACTTATTGACTGAAAAAAAGTAAAAGAAAGTAGGAGTAGCGCCAGATGAATCTGAGCGCCACCATTGACCTAAGAGTACAAAGCCGGCATGAATGCCACCCGTAGCTAGAGCTGGGAGCCGGGCCAGGCTTTTTTGGGCCAGCCCGAGGCCCGGCCGGCACGGCACGGAGCAAAACGGGCCGGGCCGGCACGGCCCGAACAGCCAGGCCGTGCCGGGCCTGCAATCAGGGCCCGACGGACGGCACGGCACGGCCACGTGGGCCGTGCTCGGGCCGGCCCGACACGAGGAAGGCCCGGGCGGCACGGCGGCACGGAGGCCCGGGCGGCCGGGGGCGCGGGAGCCGGGAGGGGGCACCAGAGCGGGGCATGTGGCGGGTGGGAATTGGGGGGCAAGTGCTGAGGTGGCGAGGCGGGAGTGGGAGCTGGCCAGCTGGGAGGGAGAGAGAGAGAGCGCGAGCACGGGCGGTCGGGTGCGCCACGCGGCGGGACGCGGGAGGGAGAGCCGGGGGGGGCCAGGCGGGGTGTGCCACGCGGCGGGACGCGGGAGGGAGAGCGCAGGCAGGCGGGGCGCGCCACGTGGCGGACGCGGGAGGGAGAGCTGGGGGGGGCCAGGCGGGGCACGCCACGGGGCGGACACGGGAGGGAGCGCGCGCGGGCACGGGCGGGCAGGCGTGCCACGCGGCGGCACGCGGGAGGGAGAGCGCGGGGGGTGGGGCCTGCGGGCACGGGCGCGTAAAGCGCGATGGCAGATGGGACGGGTCGGGAGGGGGGGTGCGCCGGTGGCGGGAATTTTTTTTTGAAAGCAGCCGGTGCGGGAATTGGGTGATGTGCCGTGTGCGTCGTGCATGAAAATTGAAAAAGGAGAGAAGAGAGTTGAGTCTGACAGCTGCTTCTTTTCACACAAAAATGGCAGTAAGGCAAGTGTACCTAGCGCTTTCTCTGTCAAAGCAAAAGCATGCGGGTTGATGTGTTGGTTGCTTCCCGTGGGCCGTGGCCAAAGTTTGCTAGCTCCAGATGCTCTCCTTCTGTTCTCTCTTCTGTCCTGAGCTGATGGTGAAAATTAATAACTAATGTTCTGTCGCTATGCATGTGTAGAATTAAAGCTAATGCATGAGGTGATGCCGATTTTCATGCTATGTCTTCAGTTATGAATTTAAACCATGGACTTTTCTTTTTGCCAAGATGTACTCTTTATCCCCCACATCAAATCCTAAATATATTAATTCGATATACTTTTCAATTCCTTCACGTTGGTGTTTGGACAACTTTATATGATTATCACATGTTGTTGCATGCAGTAAATATAACCCTAACTTCAACGACAAGATGATTTGACGAGACATGTTGCCATGCACGCAACCATGCATGCTTTGAGTGAAATTTAGGCACGGAGGGAAAAAGGGAAAAGTGATAGGAAAGATAAGACTAAAGTTTAGATAGGACTGGGAATCTGCAGCAAAAAAATCAGGGACGGGGATTAGAGGAGAGAGGGCGCGTCGGACTTGCGGAGTCTATATAAGAAGATTTCCAGGGAGCACAGAGAGGAAAGAGCACATAAATCTTATAGTTCTTCTCATTTTCTCACCATGTTCTCTCGTGGAAAGAAGAAGAAAGCGGAGGTGGCACGGCAACGCCGTCCTCCTATTCCTCCTACGGCGTCACAACGGGGTCGATCCTCGCTATCTGGCATGACGCCGCCGCACCATGTTCCTCTAGTGGGGGACGATGAGGTCGATCCTCGCCTACTCTCCCCCAGTATGGGAGACTACGGCATGGAAGACCAACACATGGACGGTCTTCAGGGCTATGAAGACTCCGGAGCCGGAGCTGGGGAAAGCCCACCGCATGCTGCCCCTAGCTCTGTGTATAGCTCCATGCCTACAATTGCCACCGAAGACGTCGGTGGCTCCTCGAGGAGTTCGAAGGCGGCATGCTGGGCCCACATGACGAGGATGGTTGCAATGCAAGACGGTGTACGATTAGTAAGTGCGACATGCAATTATTGTCATAAAGAATTTACTGCAGGTTCGGCTAATGGGACGGGGTATCTCAACCGGCACGTCAAGAAGTGCCTACAAAAATTGGGGCAGACCCAAGGAGGAGGCATGCAGACCCAGCTGAGCTACGCGGCTGATGGCTCTGTAAGTAATTGGTTCTACCAACCCCAAGTAGCTAGAGACGAAATAGCACGTTGTATAGTATCGGAAGATTTGCCTATTAGGATGGGCGAGAGCGATAATTTTGAGCGAATGATACAACGGGGCTTCTGTCCACAGTACCAGCATTCCAGTAGAAGAACAACCAAAAATGATATTGTAGCTATCTACAATAAGGAGCTAACGGCACTAAAAAAAACTTTCGAAAGTGTTAGCTTTTCTTTTGCATTAACTTCTGATTTTTGGACTTCCTCTTATCAGAGAACTTCGTACCTTAGTATTGTTGCCCACTATATAGATGGTGAATGTAATTTAAATAAGAGGGTAATCGGGTTTAAGTTAATCGACGAGGCACACACCGGTGAGGCCATTGCTGAGCACATATTAAAGGTAATTACTGAATTTAATATTCAAGATAAGATGTTTTCTATTACCCTTGATAATGCTTCGTCGAATACGAAGGCTATGGAAATCCTCACCCCCCACCTGCGGTCATACATTGGTGGATATGTTGTCCACCAGAGGTGCGTTTGTCACATCATCAATCTTGTTGTGCAAGATGGTATGCAGGTAATCGGGTTATATTTGAACAATATACGTGCCGCTATTCGTTATCTCTCAAGTTCTACAGTAGTGTCAGGGAACTTCAAGAAGTATTGTATTGCTCAAGGAGTCAAACCAAGAAAATTTGGTCTTGACATGAAGGTGAGGTGGAACTCGACATATATAATGCTAAAGAAACTAGAGGGATACGAAAATCTGTTGACTGTCTTTGTTAATTGCAATTCTGAAGATGGAGGTATCGTGCTTACACCCACTGATTGGACAATTGCTAATGAATTTCGTGTTTTCTTAAAGCCTTTCTATAAATCAAGTAAAATTTTATCAGGTGTTTACTATCCTACCTCATGTCTAGTTATAGAATATATTTGGCTAATGGCGGAATCATTAAACAATTATAGGAACCATCAATTTTAAGCTATGTTGTTGCACCAATGGAGAAGAAATTCATTAAATACTTTGAATCCATATCGCATGCATATTGCTTTGCCACCATTTTCGATCCCCGCAGGAAGTTACCAGCTTTGCAAGAAGCTATGGATGGAATAGGTGATGCAATCGGATTGGACTACTCCGAAACTTTTGAACATGTGAAACAGGAACTCTTTCGAGTCTTCCGCTTGTACAGCGACAAGCACGGCGTCTCGGGGCACGAGGTTAGAAGAGACACGGCATAGTAAGGGAATCGCGACGGCACATCTGTGGAAGAGGAAGAAGCCCCAGGATTCTAGTTCTACATCAACTAAATCGTCCACCACCAACTGGAATCCTATTGCAGAATTCAACCACTACCTCGATCATAATTTTGAAGCCACAGATAGTGAACTTGCAACGGGAAGGATGTTGACCTTCTTTTGTGGTGGAAGAACGCTGCACGCATATTTCCTGTTCTGTCCCATTTTGCACGGGATATTCTACTTGTTCCGGTATCGACTGTCTCTTCCGAGGCAACTTTCAGCATGGTTGGGAGAATAATCGAAGAAAGAAGGTCGTCCCTTGCGCCCGAGACGGTGGAAGCAATCACATGCCTCAAGGACTGGAATAACGCGGATAAAAGACAACAACATCAGGTAGAGGATCCTGAGATCCTAGGGGCCTTAGCCGATCTCGACATCGTCGACGTCGAGTAGTTCGTATATGTATCTTAGTGTAGTTACTGTACTCTTTTCCTTACAGGGGAACCCCACACTGGGGTGTAAGGTTTTTAACGAGGCAGTAACATGTATCAGTATTTTATCAATAATAAAATTACCCCAATACTCGTGTGCTGTGACCCGGCGGTACAGAATCTTCCATTATTTTTCTTTTTTCTCTTTTTATTCTTTCTCTTTATTTAATTTCTTTTCTTTTTTCTCTCTTTACCTCTTTTCTCTTTTTTTCTTTCCTCTCTTCTCTAATTTCTCTCTCCTGTTTCTTTTCTCTTTTTTTCTTTCCTCTCTTCTCTAATTTCTCTCTCCTGTTTCTTTTCGCTTTTTTTTTCTTTCCTCTCTTCTAGTCTTCTCTAATTCTCCTGTCTCCTTCTCATCCACCCGACCACCCTCCTCCTTCTCATCCACCCGACCACCCTCCTCCTCCTCCACGGGAGTCCACCCGCACCCGCGCCGCCGCCGCCCTCCTCCTTCTCATCCACCCGCGCCGCCGCCGCCCTCCTCCACCGGTCCGCCCGCCCCGCCGCGGCCGCACTCCTCCTCCTCCTCCACCCGTGCCGCCGCCGCCGCCCCCTCCTCCACCCGCGCTCGCGCCGCCACCCTCCTCCTCCTCCTCCTCCACCCGCGCCGCCGCCGCCCTCCTCCACCCGCTCCACCCGCGCGGCTCCTCCTCCACGGCTCCACCCGCGCCGCCGCGGCCGCCCTCCTCCTCCTCCTCCACCCGCGCCGCCGCCGCCCTCCTCCTCCTCCTCCACCCGCACCGCCGCCGCCCTCCTCCACCCGTGCTCGCGCCGCCCCCGCCGCGGCCGCACTCCTCCTCCTCCTCCACCCGCGCCGCCGCCGCCGCCCCCCTCCTCCACCCGCGCTCGCGCCGCCGCCCTCCTCCTCCTCCTCCTCCACCCGCGCCACCGCCGCCCTCCTCCACCCGCACGGCTCCTCCTCCACGGCTCCACCCGCCCCGCCGCGGCCGCCCTCCTCCTCCTCCTCCACCCGCACCGCCGCCGCCCTCCTCCACCCGTGCTCGCGCCGCCCCCGCCGCTGCCGCCTTCGGCCTGGGCCGTGCCCGTGCCGGCACGACCCGATGGCGGCCCGGCGTGCCACAGGCCGGGTTTCGGCGCCCCCGTCCGGTCGCCGGCACGGCACGGCACGGCACGGCAGGATGGCCGGGCTCGGCCAGGCACGGCCTGAGTCGGCCCGAGACCCGACGGGTCCGGGCCATGCCGGCACGGCCCGGCCCAAGTCCCAGCTATACCCGTAGCACCCTTTAGCGCCTCCTCCGCCTCGCTATCAACATGGACCAGGATGAAGGGAGGAAGAAGGGGAATATCGAAGGCATCATATCCAAGCTCTGGATTATTCCTAGCAGGAAACAACACGAGGCTAAACACCTCTAAGACAGACGGATCTACGGAGGAGGGGTGCAGCTCGAGCTTCTCTTCCTCTCCTCTCCTGCCGGCAGAACCGGTAGAGATGAAGGGGAAAGAGAGCATCAAAGCGAAAAAAAGAAAAGGGTGCAAAAGAAGAAAGAAAAAAGAGAGAAGAAAAAGAGAGAAGCTCTCGCAACGTGGCTACCTTCCTCCGCAGCTGGGTAGATCTACGTCTCTGGCTGTAGCACTGGCCAGTGGCCACAAAGTTCCGAGAAAATGGACGAATGGACAAGTCTAGAAAGGATTGCACATTTCGAGTCGATTAGCTTGGACAAAAAACCAAGTGGGGCATGGGCTTGTACTGGTTTAGTGGTGGATCGAGAGCGATAAGGTGCCTTTGATCCCAAGCATACATCCCATCCAATCCTCCTCGATGCTTCTCTAAACCTTCTCTGGCTTCCTACTTTCCTGTGCATTGTCGAGAATATTTTCATACATGTCGTTTTCTCATTGACTGTGATTGAAATTTGGATGGGACCAAAGTATTTTTTTATACCAAAAGTTCAGATCAGCATGGACAGAAATTGCTCTGGTTGCAACGAGACATGACCTCTCCCGTGACGAATGTTGTAAGCAGTTTTAACCGGGAGTTCATGTACCATGCGTTTCACAAGAAGTATATCAAAACATTGTGTTTAAAACCCCAAGCTTAAGGGCCTCTTTGATTCGAATTCTTTTAATAATCATAAAATTTGGAATTTTTCCACGTGAGCTGTTTGATTTGTACGTATTTTATCTAAGGATCCATTTACAATCTATTTCGTAGAAAAACTCCCATCCACTGAAACCTCTTACAAGAATTTCCATGTTGTTTTTATGGTGTAATCAAACACCCATTGATGCAAATTTCTGTGATTACCAAGTGTTGAAATATAAATATACTATGCACCGTACCTGATCGAAAATTTGAGCTTTTGAATGAATTAATTATGCATACAACTCAATATCTATTATATAAGCACAATACAACAAAAAAAAATAGTTAGAAAATCTCACAAAATGGTAAAATATCTAGCTAGGTGGATTCTCTTTTTATCAGTGGACCACAACCGACAGATATTCATAATTTTACATCTAACAATAAATCTAACTAATACAATATTACGTACAAACCAACCATCAGGTCAGCAATATGAACATATGTCATGTACTTATCCAATATCATGTAGAAACAATCGACCGGTTTGTGGTGTGAGCTTTGATTCCTTGTATAGATCTAATATCATGTGGAACCAAATTGCTAGCTCAATACAAACAACTGAGCGTCCGACTCGATATATAGTGGGCTTGATTAATTCTGTGTCTTGATCTAATATCACGTACGGAAACAAATGAAGCGATAAGCTATAATTAAGAAAAAAATCCGTTATTACATAGTTTGTTATTAAATTGTTACACATACTGCGACATAAATCTCCTATTAGCCAAATCCAACCTCATGGCCCTGCTCCGATGATTGCCATTGTAGTAAGGACTATGATCACAACTAGTTAGTACATAAGCAAAGCGCATGCAAAGGATTAGTTAGTTTCTTTTTATAAAAAATAATGTCATTTCTACATAGCCAAATCGAGCAACATAAAGCAATTGCTCCCACTAAAATTTGTGGGTGAAAAGATCTATCTACCCCTCTCAACCAGTTCCCAAAAACTTGAGAGATACTATAGGGGGAGAGATGCCAAAGTTTATAAAAATCGCTTGCCATGCAAAACGAGCGAAAGGACACTCGAAGAAGAGATGTTGAATTGTCTCCTCATGACCACAGAAGCACATAGTTTTCCACCCTTCTAATTCTGTTTTGCTAACTTTTCATTCGTCAGGATTACCTCTCGGCACAGATACCATAAAAAGATCTTTAATTAGAGCGAAATCTTCAAACGCCATTGATGTTTGGACCGCAACTGAAACTGAAAGTCTCCTAGGGCGGAGTACACTGATTGGTGTGAAGATTTCATCTAAATTTGTCCTTCTTAGTTGTTAGTATGATAAAGACAACATTGGCAACAAGCGCATTTCAGGCCACTGTGAAGTCTAATATCATGTGTAAAGACAACATTGACATGTTTGTCCCGTGTGATATAATACAACGTGGGAAACTTATCTTTTAGCCCCCCACCATCGAGCCACTTGTCATCTCAAAATCGAATCTCAGTCCTATAGTTGACAGAAAATGTGTCAAACTACAAAAACTATTCTTTCACCTTCATTAACCCAATCAAAAAATGGGAGTCACCGGGTTTAGCTCTGGCTGAAGACAGATGTTTGCCTTTGAGATATTTGTTTTGTACGATGTTTTGCCATACCCCTTCCTCATTTAGCATTTTAAATAACCATTTTCTCAATAGACATTTGTTCTTTAGCGCTAAATCCTGAATCCCAATGCCACATTGGTCCTTAGGTCTACACAAGATATCCCATTTTGCAAACCTATATTTGCGTTTATGATTATCACTTAGCCAAAAAAATCCTAGACCTATAATAATCTAACCTCTTACGCACCCCTACGAGTAGCTTAAACAAGGAGAGTATGAACGCAGACAAGTTACTCAACACTAAATTAATAAGCACTAGACGACCACTGCTAAAAATGTGTCTCCCGTGCCAACTGCCGAGTCTCTTTTCAAAGCGATCTTCTACCCTTTTTCAATTTTTGTTCAGTAATTTCCGATAATATATAGGAATATATTAGGTCTTGTGTTCCTCGGCCTTAGCAAAATAACAAATATCGATCTTATGAAAATTTATCTTCAAATCCAAAAGTTGTTTGAAGATACATAAAAACAATTTTATTTCCATGGCCTTTTCTATATCATGATCCATAAAAAAAAGTATCATCGGCATACTACAAGATAGAGATACCATCATTAACAAGGTGAGGAACAACCTCTCTAATCTAGCCATTAGTTTTTGCTCTTTCGATAAATATAACCAATGTAGTTATCAGCGTATCAAATACTCCTCTGTCCACAAATGTAAGACATGCATAGAATTTTAGGTTCAATTTTGACCAATAATTAAGCCAATAATATTGAATTATATAATACAAAAGTGATACCATTTGAAAATACGTTTGAATATAAATCCAATAATACCACTACTATGTCATATAATTCAATAGTATTGGTCTAATTGTTGATCAAAGTTAGACCTTAAATTCCGTATACGCCTTACATTTGTGGACGGAGGGAGTAGAATGGAGGACATAAGATTTAAGAAGACATAATGTTGCAATCTTGTGTTTTCTTTCTTTTACTATGCTATCATCAATATAGATCTGGTGCTTAGTATATGAAATACGGATCGTCAATTTTTCCCAGAATAACGCAAAACAAACATTCAAGGCATCATTAAATTAAACGTTAAACAGAGTCTCAAAATAACAATTGTACTACTCTTGGAAGGTTAGGATCATCTGTAGTGATCCAAGCGATGGAGATGGAAAGACCTAGAATGGCTTGTGCCCATTCTGTTTTCCGCCACTGACCACATAATACAGCACTCGATCGTGACTCCGATCATGTTCGATATGGTAGTGCCAACGACCTATGCCACTATCTTCCCTCCACATATACACTCTAGGTCCTTTCAAAGAAAAAAAAGTACAGTCTAGGCATGTAGAACAAAATAAGAGATAAGATGCACGACAGAATGAGGCATGAAGAATATAGTAGAGCGAAAAATATCTGCCTCCTTTTTTTTTGTTGCGAATATGTATGCAAAGTACTAAATGAAAAGGTCGATTAATGTGCATGCTCTTTATGCAAGCATGTGCATAGTTCATCTGGGCAGAGCCGTTGGAGGTTTAGAGAACATATATCACTAACTGTTCTTCTTTATAGTAGCTATTTATTATTCTTCATAGCCTTTTTTTCTACTTTCTCAAAATTCATCTGAAGATGGTGGTTGCTTGTTCCTCAAAGCCAGGCTGATGATCATTAGTTTATCACCAAAAGGCTTAGCATGCACACAGCACACCATCCACTATTCTCGTGATCGCTGATAACAAGTCGTAACCCCCACCCCCCCCCCACCCCCCCCCCAAAAAATATTGTCACTAGAAATTAGTTGTCTGCCACCGTTCAGCAGTAGTTTTACACAGCACGCTGACTTGTATACAGCATCGTGCACTTGCGAAAAGGACATACACATATCACGACAGAATCGCACGACATAAGCACAGCAGAAAAAGAAAACCTGTCGAATTTTTTTTCGCCCTACGCTGCTCTGTACGTGTGAGTGTGTCCTCTCAACCGTTACACTAGCTCGCTCGCGCTCTCTCTCTCTCTCTCTCTTCTCGCAGTATTAACACTAATCACTTCTTTACAGCTGATGTTGGAGCAAGATAAAACATCGTAATTACTTAGTGCCAATAAAAGGGAGGGCAAGGTTAGATATACTGATATTTACAGCTTTCCTTTAGGCTCTCCTCAGACCTCAGGTCCTTCAAACTGAGGGCTCGAGAGTTCAGAGCTTCCACGGACAGGAAAACAGCAAGCAGGGATTGTCTTGGCAATTGGCACCAACTTGTAGCTTCGCGGTGAAGGTACGATAGATTCTTCTCAATTTCCTTTTCCTATAGTAGTTCTGATGTTTCTTTTCCTTGTAGCTTCTTTCTGTTCCTGCCGAATTAGGCGTGTTTTTCTTGTTCGATCATCTTTCTTTTCTTTGGTTTAGGTTTCTCTGTTCTTGATATCTTGAGCGAATCGTCCGTATTTCTTTTTTTTTCCATATTTTTCTTCAGTTCTTCTCGTCTCAAATCCTTGGTTTTCTTTTACCAGACTTGTTTCGAAAAGAAGATAGCTGTTAATTCCCCGAACCATATTCGTAATAGGTGTTCTCAACAACATGATGACCAGACTTGTTTCAGTGTAGGGTTGACAGAATTTGATTTTTCTTTGCCCCTTCCTTTCTCCTTCATATTTCACTCCACAACTTGCGAATTACTATAAATTGCTTGTCTATCACCGTTGTTTGTTTCTTTTTTTAAAACCTTTTCTCATTGGATGAGATTCATCTTACCTTGGCTGCAAAATTACATGTTAGTAAGGCTTTGAATTGTGGCGATTCAATCATCTTTGTGTCTCATGCAAGGGATAGTGGTAGGTGAATTATTGCTCCATACCTTTCTCTTCATACACAAAATTAAGGATTTTGAGAGGATATCGGTGCAGAATTTGATTAATTACCTTGTAGCTACATGTTTCAGTTCTACCAACCATCCACAGCTTTAGTTTAAATCGGCCAATTCGTATTTAGCAGAGAGACAGTTCGTACATGCCGAGTATATCTGAATTTTTTTCGCTCCGTATTCACAAACTATGCCAAATTATCGACACTAGGAGATCATAAATCACAAATACGTTGATGCCGACAAAATCTCTTCATTCGATAGCGAGTCAAGAGTCAGATTAGAAACTTCGCGCCTGACGGTGACGCATTTCACTATCTTCCCCTTCCCACAGAAGTCTCTTATTGGACTTGTACTGTATCATGCTCCTGATTCTCACATTATCTGTGCTATATCTCTGAATTTTGGTGCACTGCAGTGAAAAGGAAGTCGTTTTGCAGGTGTTTGTGGAAGATACTGTAGAATGTTGATCAAAAGATTGCCGGGATGCAGCGTTCTCCTGCTCGTCTCCCTCCTCTCAGACGCGTCAGGTATGCGTAATTAGGCAGTGTGGCTTTCGGTTCAGTAGCATCACTTTTCTTTCTCTCTCTTTCTTCTTTTCATTATTGAGATTCCTAGTGTGACCTTGAAATGCATCACCACAAAGTGGAGCAACTGTTGTGGATGACTTTAAGCAGCAAAATATCCGAAGTGTAGCATACATCGTAGCAGTTTGGGATTACTTGCCATCCTTCCCGTTTCTTTCTTTAACCTGTACATAAACTTTTTCTTCTTAATAAAATGCGGCAGAGCGCCTGCCTTTTACGGCACTACTGAACTCTTTCGTGTGGAACTATTTTTTACTCAACCTGAAGAAGCAGCCTACTCGTACTAAGAACACTTCATCTTCTGAAGGTTACTACCACATGAGATTTGTAAACATGTATCAAATCCTTAAGAGTCTGAACTAGAACACAATCATTGCTCTGATGTTTTCGGTTAAAGTTGACTTAATGTGATTATGCGCCGCAGTTTCCTGTCCAAGTCCAACAATTTCATTCCCTTGCTTCCCCAATTTCACAGGTACCCTTTATGAAGGAGGCAATCGGCGGTCGCTGGCGACGGGGAGCGGCGGCCTGTTCTGCGTGGCGCTGCAGGGCGCGGACCCGACGGCGCTGCAGACCGGGCTGAACTACGCGTGCGGCCCTGGCCACGCCGACTGCTCGGCGATCCAGCCCGGCGGCGCGTGCTACAAGCAGAACAACCTGCCGGCGCTGGCCTCCTACGCCTACAACGACTACTACCACCGCAACGCCGCTACCGGCGCCACCTGCAGCTTCAACGGCACCGCCGCCACCACTCCTACCGATCCCAGTAAGCACCTAACCTGCGCTTCACTTGCCACTCTACCATGGCGGCTCACATGATCGATGTTCTTGTTCTTGGGCTCTAATTCTTCCGTGTGATCTCTCGTTTCAGGCTCCGGGCAGTGCGTCTTCGCGGGAAGGTGAGAGCGTATTTTCTTGGCCAATATCTCAACTTCAGTAATGCATCACTGCACTTTCCGACGAAGCTAACGTTGCCTTGGCGATGGCATGCAGCTCCATGGCGGGAGGCTCGAACTCGAGCACCACCACGCCGGCGGCGAGCGCGCCTACCGGCCTCGGCCCGCCGTCGTCGACGTTCACTCCGGGCTTCGGGAGCCCCGCCAGCACCTTTAACCCGCTGGACGCCGCCGACAGCGTCCTGTCCGGCGCTCGCCGGGCGCTCTGCGTGCTGCTGCTGCTGTCACCGCTCTTCTTCCTCTGATCAACGCCGCCACCACTCGATGTAAATTAAACGTGGCATTCGTTGGATTTCACTAGAGATTATGATGTTTACATGGAACGGAGGATTACTAGAAGTGATCGTTAAATCTTACATGTTTTTTTTGTTCTTGAGCAAGTCACTTGCTTGGGTGTAAATGTCAGATTGGATATGTTGGGACTGGACCTTATACAAGATACTATGTAGATCATCTGCTGAGACCACGCATTTTGGCTTAAAAGTCGTTGATGTAGAAAATCAAATAGATCATCCATTTTGGTTCAAAATTTACTGATGCTAGAAAATTAAATATATATATATTTCATACTCCAAAAATAATAATTTATGATTGTCTATGACGGTGAACAGTACCAGCAAGAACAACACATATGGACCCCGTCCTCTCTCTCTCTCTGCATGGATCCCACCCTCTCTCTCACATGGTCGTCTTTTCCTGTGAAAACCAAGCGTAGGTTGTCTTCTCCCTTCTCACTTTCTTTCTTCTCTCACTGCTCTCTCCAGCATGCGCACCGCTCGCCCACTGTCGTACAACCACCGTGGCTCCCACACTAGCATCCGGTCATCTTAAGCCCCGCGCTTTGTCGTTGAAAACATGTTCTGGTGACGCCGTCACCATCCTCTATCATGTCCTTCCTGAGGCCCGTTGTCGCAGGATCCACCTTCGTTGGCCCTCAACACTGTCAGATTTGCCGTCATCGTGCCCGGCACCGTTGCATTAACCTCCACTGTTGCCGATGCTGCTTCAAATTCAGATTTGGGGGAGGTAAGAGGCGGATATTGCTCAGTTTGTTTGGTCATTTTTTATGTTAATCCCTCAAATTTCTGAGTTGAGAGTCGATTTTATTTGAATTGAAATCGAAGTTCATTGGGTTGAAAGTTATGTATCCGTGAGTTGAATGCTAGGTTCTTTGATTTGGAAATTGGGGAGAGTTAAAAGTTAAGGTTCTTCGAGTTGAAAGCTTTGAGGTATTTTCTGGTTTGAAGCTAGAAGTTCTTTTTGGTTGAAAGCCGCTGAAGATGAAAAGAGAGGAAGGAGGACGGGGATGAGGATGAGGACAGGAAGTAAGGCGCATGGAGAAAAATGACACGTATAAGAAGGGGACTGATCCTGTCAGAATCGATCGCATCTCTCCCCCAATACGATCAGCCATTCGTAAATCAGACATTCTCTCTATACTTTACAAAAAAGATATATTACCTGTGATCTTAGGATTTACAAAAAAACCCTTGAAACAAATTATCCATGACCATGTATGAGAAGTTACACCTAGAAGTGGACTAGGTTCACCAAAGATCAAATCTTGGTCAGACAAAAACTTTCAGGCTTCTCAGTCTGCTCTGGCTGCCACCGCTCCCGCCGCTCTGGACGCCGCCTTCTCCAGCCGGAACTTCCGGAAATCGGCGACGAGGCCCACGTCCACGTCCCGCTTCATCTTCTCCGCCAGACTGGACAGAACCTGCACGCGCGCTCCAAGCTTTAAGATTCTTTCGGAAAGAACAGAAATTTTTGGAACACGGCGAGGGAGTTCTCAGCTTTGCACAGATAGGCGCGCAGGCGCGCGGCGACGAAGCCGATGCTTACCGACTCGGCGACGCCTCGCAGGACGGTCTCCGGCACGAGCCGCAGTGGCGGCGGCAGGACGAAGCTGATGGCGATCTCGAGGTGGCCCCTGAGCCGGCACCCGTGGCCCCGGCCTCTGTCCGCGTACAGCGACCCGCGCACGCCGAGGTCGAAGCTCGCCGGCGTGTAGCCGCTGTCCAGGCCCCTAAGCTCCCATTCCATCTGCGGCCACAAACCAAACAAACACCTCACACATATATAACACGCACATTTCACCCAGTTGCGATCGTACAGAACGAATTGCTCGCATGAGGAGGATATACGCACGATTCGGAGCTCGAGCACACCGCCGCGGTTGCGCAGCTGCATGACGACGATGGGGTGCACGGTGAGGAGGAGGAACTCCAGCGGCAGCATCTGGATCCTCCACTCTTCCTGCACAAGGTAAAATCAGCGACAAGTTAACATCACCGTTCTTGCGTGCTTAATTCTGTAAAGTATTTCAGGTATCTATTTGTCGTTGAGCTAAATCAAGAAACAGAGTCTGTGTAACTGCGTTAGTTCGTCGCTTACATCGCTGAGCCGCTGGCTTCTGCTCTCGTCGGGGAACATGGCGCGGAACACGCGCGGGCGGTCCAGTAGGTACTCTTCGAACATCACCTGCAACAGCAATCCGTTTGCGCACTCATGATAATCTGAGCCGTAATTTCATCGAATCAACCCATGTCAAATCGCCAATTCGGACATCGATATAGCTAGCTAGCAGCCAGCAGCAGCTTACCCCGGGCGGTTCGTAGAGGGGCATATCGGTGTCGATGCTCGAGGAGTACGTCACGGCGTCCGGCGAGGACGAGGCCGACGACGGCAACCGCGCCTCCGCCGCGCGGGCCTTGGTAGCGACGGCGTGCCGCGGCGGCCTCCTCGTCCACGACTGTGGCAGAGCACCGGTCCAAGCAACTCTCGCGTTGCAGACAAGCGTCCTAACGAGCCGCGCAGAGGCGACTGGGCGACTGTTGCCAGGGCTCGCGCTTGCTGCGGCGGCCAGCGGCCATGGCCGGTGGTGGCCATGAGCCGTGCTCGAGGCAGCGGCGGCCATGGCCGGGCGTACTAGTGCTCTGCTCTGCCCCTAGCTAAGCTAGCAGCACGCGGGAACGGAGACCACTCATCTCCTAGGGACGAGAAGCGCAGGCCTCACGTATGTTTGGTAGGCATAGCGGCGTGTCACGGTGCCAGGCTGCGTTGCGGGAACGAGTCCTGGATTGGATCGCCGTGGTGCCACCTGACCCGACGCTATCCGGATCGGGCCATTCGGACGGAGGAGTGCAACGGTGGCCCTGTCGGTGGAACCCATTTTCTTTGGTGGACGTGACCTGACGTGACGATGGATGGGTATCCGTTTTTCCTTTTGCGGTCATGCTACCTATAGGCAGGAATTAGTTTCCGTCTCATACTTAAGTCCGTCCTAGTACTTCTTCTATTTAGAAATATAAAGTACACATATTTTTTAAAATTTATTTTTATTAAAAATTTATTTAATATTATGTGTATTACATGATATAAAATTAAGATCATTAGATTCATAAAAAGTATTTTTCAATAGTATCGATTTTGTACGATGTAATCCACATATTATTGAACAAATTCTTGATCAAAGATAATTTTGGGAAGCACATGCGCCTTTATATTTCTAGACGGAGGAAATATGTGCCTTAAAGATTACGAACTTTTATGGTATCTATTAACTAAAGATAACCTTTTCAAACGGAATTGTATGGTAGTAAAAGGTTTTGTTTTTGTCACCAAGATTCGACAATTCAACATCTCTTTTTGACTGTCAGTTCGCTCGTTTCCCATGGTGGGTTATCCAAACAGCGTTCAATTTACCTCCCCCTACTAGATTGTTAATATGTCTGGGAATTGGTTAAATGGGATAGATCGGGAATTGTGGGCCAAAATTATGGTGGGGGCAGCTGCGTTGTGTTGATCTATTTGGCTATGCTGAAACGATGCCTTTTGATAGGCGTACCATTTCTAATCCATTGTAGGCTATCTATATGTGTACCAATCGGCTGTGGTCCTGATCGGCGTTGCAGGGGGAGGACGCCCGAGAGGCTGTTCAGTAGGCATGTAAATCTTTAGAGGCAGTGATCAAAGAGCTCTTCACCACCCATGGATAGTGGTTTAGCCACAGACTATGTAATTTTTGAGACATGTGTTTCTTAATTGTCGTAGCTTGTTATGTTTTATTCTAAACATCACTGTGATGTACTCTGTAATAAATGTTGACTATATACATCTTACAATGCAGATGCTGCAAGGTTATTCTTTCATTTTCTGAAACAAAATGTACCTTAAATAATACCTTTCTTCTTAGCCAAATCCGTTACAAAGAAATGGTTTGGATAGAATTAAGAAAAAACGCTACCATCGGCAGTACGGAGAGCAAATTGCGAGATGCATGGAGCACATGAAAAATATGTAGAGAGGATGTATTGACCACAATGGAGTATAGACATACCTGTGCCATCGCCCGTCTGGATGTAGTCTTTTGCCATTGTACCTCTCGTGAGTCGTGGGCTTGTCGAGGACACCAAACCACTTGTTTCTTTATAATCTTATTTTCTTAACAGGAGCAACAACAAATTTATTTTTACTGAGGTAGACAACAGACATAGAATGGCTCAAGGAGCTTAGTCCGTTGCCCAGAGTTTTGTATTTACGAAATGAATAATTAATACACCATCTGTTGAAAGTGTCATACAGAAGAACTTCAAGGTTGTGATCAAGAACTCAATTAACTGGAGATCAAATAAAACTGCAACTTCCACATATAGCAAGAAGTGCTGAAATTTAGCATATGAATTGAACCGAATCTAGCCTGTAAATAACCCCCCTAAATACTGCACACGTAGATAGCATTTGTCATATAAGAATACAGCCACATCAATTACTTATGCAGATTCTCTGAGCAAGCAGATACATGCTAGTTTAGACTTATTTAGAGACCATAGGACCCATACTACAGACAGGTTCAGAGTCCCCTTACTCATTTACAAACCAGAAGACCATACCCTAGATATTTAGATTATGGACTATTTATTTTCCACGGAGTAGTACTGTAGTAGCAAAAATTACAAGTACGAACCGGAAGGAGAAGCATTGAAAATAAGCTCGTAGAAGATCACTTACTGCATATGTATCTGCTCGGTATGATAGCTGCTCTGTACGGTAACACAAGAAAGACTGAAGAACTCTGACAATTTTCACCAGAGCAGAATGACAGGAATCTGCTCGGTATGATAGCTGCTCTGCGTTTTTGCTTGTATAATAGAAATCTGCAAGACTTCATTCACCAGAGCAGAATCAAAGAATTTTTGTTGAAGTATAAAGATCCCATCTTTTTTCATTTGGCAGCCATAAATCTCTAATTGTAGAAGGGTAAGCATTCGTCTCTTGCTGGATTATGAGATGACCATGAATATTAAAACAAGAGGGGTACCAGTCTTGATTACTATATACCTCAAGGAACTAACATGATGCGAAGGTCTGCAGATTGCAGTATAACTACGTATTTTTCACTTAAGGTACGCTCAAACTGCATACCAGAACAGAGGGATCGAAGTCTTTATAAACTGATAGCCAGCTAGTATAGTATCGAGTGACACATTGGAGGGAACTACGGGAGGCCTTAGCCAACCTGAACGGATACCGTTAAGCACAAAAATGGCCGCACGAAGTAACACAGTACAGAGGGAGCCCGGGGGGCGCATGAGTTGCAAAGGCAAAAGCACTAATCAGGATCTGCTAGATTATGTGCCCAATTTTCCAAAACAGACTTGCAGAGGGAGCGGGAGCACCGCCATCTCCACAACAGGACGCATATTTCGTTCTTCATCCACTTCAGGTGCGCTGCAGCTTTGTTTAATTGGTAATATGCGGTCATCGCGAATAGCATATCTGATTCCCCTGAAGGAAATGACCAAAAATTTCCTTAGCCTCACGTCTTTTCTTCCTTTAGACACACTTTACTTACAAGAGGATCCATGACCGTATATGCTTGTTAAATTCCAGTGGTTTTTGACTTCATTAGCCTGCCCTGTTTCCAAAGGAGCCGTCCAGTGGTGTGCAGACGTTTGGTTAGTCACACGCCATCTCTCTCTCTCTCCTCTTTCCCCTTTTCTTTTTGGGCACCAAATTTAATTATTTCTTGTAGTCTCACCGTTCTTACCCTTATTCCTCTCGTTCTCTAGTCAAAGTTCTTATCATTAACTCGTCGATCTCATCATCTAGTCTGATTTCTTATCACTTAACTCGGTTCTTAATGCTTATCTCAAAGGCAAGTGATAGGCATTTGCTATGTGCTTAGTCGGCGATGGGTGTCGAACATCATTACCTAGGTAAGGTGCGATTTCAATGGTTTAGTACTAGATACGCATATGTCCACCCTGCGACCTTGTCCAACAATTAGAAAGAAGTTAAGCCAATAAATGGTGACGTTTTAGGATAAATAAATATATACTATTAAGTTCGCATTATAGCAAAACACGAGTCGACATCCACCTCTCTTTCGTCCTAAAAGAATATCGATATCACTGTCATTGCCTCCATAGTTCCCAAGAGACAAAATGAAAAAGAAAAATCTATAATATATATATATATATGTGTGTGTGTGTTTTCCCTTCTTATCTCCGACTCAATCTGCACCGTTCGATCATGATCATCCAATGGCAAATATTATTTTGATGATCTACCACCTAAAAATTACCCACCATGCCATTCACTTAAAGTTGAAAGTAATTACCCACCATTGCTCTTACTTAAAGTTGATAGCAATTATCCACCATTGCCATTGCTATACCCTCTAGCACCCTCTCTCCCGAATGCACCACGCGTGACTGTCACCATCCACGCCACGCTTTGGTCGTGCCCGTGCGTCACTGCCGTTGTCTTCTTCGACGTGATGCAGTATAGATGGTCTGGCTATACCATCCGACGAAGCTATAATCCTGCCCTACGCTGATCCAGGCCATGCCGCCCTCCCTTGATCCCACCCTCTCAGCGCATCGCTCGTGCATCACCGCTCTTTCGCTCTACAAGTGACATGGTTGTCGACAAGAAGCCGGCGAGTCCCGACAGCGGCAAAGGTGTGCAGGATGCATGGCGCCAGAACACAGGGGCGGGACCATCTCCTCCCGCTGCCGCCCCTTTCTGCACTACCGCCGCCCCATTTCCTCTCCCCGTCGGCACTTGCCACCGCCAAGCGCCACCCTGCCGTGATAGTTCGACGTCGTGGCGCCATCGAGGATTACGCTGCATTCCCATACCACCCGACGATCTCTGCCGCGTCCTCCTCACCAGCCTCGCCCGCGCGGGCCTCCACCTTGCACACGCAGTCGTGTCGCGGAGGGCGTGCCACCGTCGCCGCCAGCAATCTCCTCCTCCTTGCATAGCCCCACCACCACCGTTAGCCGAAATAGCTCACGCGCTAGCGGAAGCTGTGCCACGTCTATGAGATTGACGCGTTGCTCGCCGACCTCAACATCAACGGCGTGTCCTCCTTGCCATTGCAGTCCAGGACAATCTGCGATCCGAAAGATAGATTGAGCGAGAAGCATTTGTATTGTGTCATTGGTTATATTCGATGTTATTTTTTTGACAATACATATTCATCATTCTTTAGTACTTCATAGGAACAATAGTGTCTACTTTCTTTCTTTTACCATCTTCATTCGTAAGTTCTTTTAACCACTTGAATATCATTTTCGATAAAATACATGTATAAATTGAAAACTATATTTATAAGTGTTAGAATATATTTTTGACATTTAAATTATGTTAGTCAGGACGTGCATTGAAATGAGGAGAGATCTGTGGAGACCGAGTCTACGAGAGCCAAAACATGTCGAAGTCATGTGCGGGCACATGGAATCCTTGGACCGCGACAACCAGAGAATTCAGTGGGATACGCTCGTCGTGCATCATATCATATCACGCTCTCGACTCTGCATGCGACTTTATTCTACGAACGAATTGATGATTTTGCCACCGCAAAAGTTTCTACTTGTGGGAGGCGTGGTCGGTGGTCAGCCATCCAAAAACAAAAAAGAAAAAAAAACTGACACAGAACGTTCTTCGGCAGGGCCTGCTCAGGTGGGGCCGCCACGCCAGGCTGGCACACAAGTGGATGCGTTGGTTAAATGCTAAGCAGTTGGGTTAGCTCGTTTTTGTTTATTCTCCGAGATCGCATATAGCCCTGTGGTTAGTCGTTAACTCGAGGGATTAGTAGCCAAACTAAAACCAGATCCGATCGCCTCCTCGACACGATCACGCGCGCTTGCTTCGCGGAGAGAGAGAGAGAGAGAGAGGGAGAGGGAGGACACGCGGCTTCCTTCCGAGGCAGGCGGGAGATGAGCGCGGCGGAGGAGGAGGCGGTGACCGACGGCGGCGCGGGAGGGTCGTCGGGGAGCGGCGGCACGCGGCGGCGGTTTGGCGACAAGGGGCTGGTGGCTCGCACGTCTCTGATCCTGTGGCACACGCACCAGAACGACGCCAACGCCGTCCGGAAGCTGCTCGAGGAGGACGTCACGCTCGTCAACGCCCGCGACTACGACAGCCGCACGCCACTCCACGTCGCGGCGCTCCACGGATGGCACGACGTCGCCGAGTGCCTCATCGCCAACGGCGCCGACGTCAACGCCCAGGACCGATGGCAGAACACGGTGAGACGAGGCGCCGATCCATCCTTCCCTCCGGCTCCCTCTCTCGTCTATGTGTTTGGGTCGGAAATGGGGGGTGTCGGTGTTGGGTTGGATTTTGGTCACGCTGCGGTCTGGGCTCCGCCTCGGTTCGTGTTGAAATCATTTGGATTGGGGGTTTGGGTTGAGCTCTCTTATTCGGATTGGATTTGGTTCCATCCGCGATGAATCGATGATTTTGGAGGGAAAACGATCAAGTGCGGCTATAGTTTGTGCTCTGCAGCTTTTGATTCGATTCGATGGTGCACCTGTCATCATCTACTTGGGAGCTCCTGTTGTGCTTGACGAATTTGCGGTTTCTTGTGTGAATTGGCGGGGGTTTGTCCTATGTTTGGTTGTCAAATGCGTGTTCCTGCAAATGAGTTCGATCTTGAATGCATCTTTGTTGCTTTGATGTATAATGTGTCAAACATTCATTTAGTCTCTGTTGTTTTTTGAAAAGAAAATTGGTGTAAAGCGTGCGTTTATTGTTGGAATTTCGGGGTTCTGGTTGCTGATTGTTTGTATTTGTGCTGCGTGGGTGTGAATGAATGTTGGTTTTGAGTCCAATCTCTGTTATTATAATGTCAGATAATTGTCCAGGATGCTAATTTTTTGGTTGATGTACAGCCACTTGCTGATGCAGAGGGCGCAAAGAGGCATGCTATGATCGACCTGCTCAAGAAGCATGGTGGATTGGCATATGTAAGTACTTAACTTGGGTTTGGTTTAATAGATTGTCTTGGTTATTCTATTGCAAAGTTGTAGGGGTGTTTAGGTTTAAGCATTAGCTCAACATTACTAAATTTGTAACTTGACACCAGGTATTCCAATTTCACCAGTCACTCTGTATGGTATGGAATTAGTGGGTGAGTTCCCTATGTATTGCTCTGCAGCTGTTCTCAGTGTCATGTTTTTGAACTTGTATCCAGGGCACTTGGTCCCAAATATTGTTACCAGAAGTAGAAGTAGAGTACTTGAATGTGTTAGTGTTACGTTTGGCCAAATGTTAGATGAGCTGACAGCGAATGATTTGGTTATCCTGGTGCTTTACACATGGGCATCAGTTAGAAATTGCAGTATGTACAGGAAATTGTGTCATTGTTGACTAAAGACCTGATACTGTTCCCTTTTTGGAGATCATACTGGATATGCTATGGATGGGTTTTAGAGGTTTCGTTGTCCATTTTCATTTAATGGGTAGTTTTCGTGCACATTTCGAGCGCAACTAAGTTAATTATGCTGTACATAGTTGAAAATTTTCTGCAGGGTAAGAGCTGTCTAATGCATGTGGTCATGCTAAGATATGTCGGATTGCTCTGATTCTGTTTTTTATGTAGGGGAAAACTGGAAGCCATTTTGAAGCAAAGACAATTCCACCTCCCCTCACAAACAAGGCTGACTGGGAGATTAACCCACTTGAATTGGATTTCACAAAAGCAGTTATCATTGGAAAGGTTTCAAATTCTGGAAATATCTCTAATCTTAATGCACTTCTTGATAATACTATGTCATCTAAAGCACTCTTAGTTAGCATCGCTACTGTTATCAAGGTAAACCAATTTTTATATAATCCACAGTGAGTACTGAGTACTGACAGCTGACTATTGCTCATATAAATATTGTAATTGGATTATGGACATGTTTTGCAAATAGAGACTGTTGGTATTTGAAACTTGATTTATGTTAGCTGTTAGTCAACTGATGGACTTCATATTTTCATGGTTAGAAAATGTTCATCACTCCCATATTAAATTTATTCAACTGGATAGCATTTGGCTTGTTACTATCGTCACGAGCAGGCTGGAACTATTACCCTTCATTTTTCAATGTTTATGTCTATAGATTAGTTAGAAGGGACAAATTTACTGTTTAAGTACATCCCTTATATTCTCTGTTTAAATATCTTTATTAACAGAGATTCATAGTAACTGTATCTTAGCCTCTTGACATCGCCTACTGAGGGACATATTTCCTCACATGCATTACAGGAGCATAGACTAATGGATGTTTAGCATGATTTGAAGCAAAAAGGAAAAATGTTTTAGCTGTTTCACTAAAAATAAACTTAGTGTAATACTGGGAAGATAATGGGCATATCATAGTAACCATGTACTGTACTCCACTTTTAGCTTCTTTTATATTGGGTTACGTTAAGGTCATCAAACCTGCTAACTGCAGGGCTCTTTTGGTGAAATTCTGAAAGCAAATTGGCGTGGAACACCTATTGCTGTCAAGCGCATTCTTCCATCATTATCTGATGACAGGCTGGTGATGTAAGTAAAGTTTAAGTAAAGTTTATTCGCATAGTCACTAAGACTCTCACAATTTCAAAATAATTGTCAGTTTTCTTGAGTACTCCAGCTGATTGGCTAGGACAAGAATTTTGCATTTATTGTGGTTAACTAAGTTTTGTTCAAGGTGTGACTGGAGCACTTCTAGCTTTTTGTCGCATCTTTGTCTCATGGAATGTTCCCTTATCAGTTTTTTTTCTGTTTGCAGCCAAGATTTTAAGCATGAAGTCAACTTGCTAATAAAGCTGAGACATCCAAATATTGTACAGTTCCTTGGAGCAGTCACAGAAACCAAACCTTTAATGCTAGTTACTGAGTTTCTACGAGGAGTATGTATTCTGTTTTGTAAGTCAAGTATCTTGTGATGTGGACTATTTGGACTACTAGCTAATGTTGAGTTAAATGCATTTTCCAGGGTGATCTCCATCAATATCTGAAGGAGAAAGGCTCGCTCGCCCCACTAACTGCTGTTAATTTTGCATTGGACATCGCAAGGTATTCTTAGCTTCATGTGCTTAACTCTTACAGTATGATACTTAATTTGGATAAATATGATTGATACTGTGCAAGAATTCTCCCTATATACTTTGCTTTGATCTGTATCGTTTTGATGGCACAATTATTTTCAACTGTACTATAGTTATGGCCTTGAATATATAGTTATTAACAATCTTATTTATGATTCTATGTTAGATCATGTTAATCTATTTAATGCATTTAAACTAGCCCTGGTAATTCTCTTGATATGTCACACATTCATCTCTAGGATACTGGCTAATCAGTGATTGATAAGAGTGCACTGTGGTTTGGGTATTGGTTATTACAATATGGTCTCTTAGATCTATTTGAACTGCAAAATTCACTAAAAGTGGATTTATACTAACACCATATCCTCGAACCATCTTGTCCTTTCCTTATTAGGTTCTATAACTTTCCACATCAATAATCACATACTTGATCTCGTGATTTGTTTTCTAGTTCTTAGACATGATAATGATTGATGTGCTGTTCCCTTGATTAATTCTCTTTTGTAGGGGCATGGCATATCTTCATAATGAGCCTAATGTTATAATTCACCGGGACTTAAAGCCAAGGTCTGATGGTTTACTTGTTTTTACTAATGCAAGCTGCTTTCAAGGCTGGTCTAACCTATTATGTCAATCTTCAGAAATATTCTTCTAGTGAATTCTGCCGCCAACCACTTGAAGGTTGGAGATTTTGGTCTTAGCAAGATTATCAAATCTCAGCATGCCAATGATGTATACAAGATGACTGGAGAGACTGGAAGCTGTAAGTTTCCAGGACTTATAACATCTGTCTTTTAATCTACTCTCTTTACTTTATCCTCACTAGTTATTTCGATATTTGTACAAATATAGACCGGTACATGGCTCCTGAAGTTTTCAAGCACCGGAAATATGACAAGAAAGTTGATATCTTCTCTTTTGCCATGATACTGTATGAGGTAATTGTGCCATCTAAACTTATAAGCCAGCAGCGCGTCATATCATGTGGTCATGTCTGTTCTGAATGACAAGAAATATTCCTTTTGATTGTAGATGCTGGAAGGGGATCCACCTTTCTCCAACTATGAACCTTATGAGGCTGCTAAGTATGTGGCAGATGGGCATCGCCCGGCTTTCCATTCAAAAGGACATATTACTGAGTTGAAGGAGTATGTACAAGCTAAACATAACCCTGTTAACATTCTACCATTAATATGTCGTTGACTTCAGTATTTTAACATGGTTTTCTTAATTGCAGTTTGACTGAGCTATGTTGGGCTGCGGATATCAATCTGAGACCATCTTTCTTAGAGATACTCAAGAGGCTCGAGAAGATCAAGGAAACCTTATCATCGCACGATCACCACTGGCATTTATTCTCCCAATAGCACTGCATATACTCGTCAATTTTTACTACAGGTGTTGTTGTGAATGGGTTTTCTTGGGAGATCTGTCATTGATCGTGTACAAAATTAGATGGGTCAAAAAGGTCCGCTGAAACGGCAAAAAGTTCCTGCCGCGTGTCTTTCTGCTTAAGCAGATACGTTCCTGTTTTCTCGAACATTCTTGCTTTTAGGTAATTCTGAAAGCCTGGAGAGTTCTTAGCCCATAGTTCTACAACATACATAGGTGGTTGGGGTTCTAAAGATCAGATGGATTCATGCCCTTTTCCATTTTTAAGAGCTTAAGATGTTTCTTGAGAATTGCTTCAGTAGTTATGGAAAGTAAATTTGTCCGTGCACTCTTTAAGATCTCTTCTTTGTTATGCAGCAACTTGTTTTCCCTGTAAACTCTCTAGAGAAATAGCAAAACACCGAAATTGCGTTTCTGTCATATGATCTGATTATACATCTTAGGAATCTGGAGGCTTGAAAGAAAGATCGAACGGAAGCATGCCATGATGGGCTCTTTGTGCTAATGAAGTTTACTTTTGTTGTACCCACATCAACTGCCGCTGATGGCGCTGTCGCTGGCACGCGCTGAAGCAAGCAAATCTTCTCGCGGGTGTGGGACGGTGCTGCCTTGTCATGGCATATCGGTGCGGTTGCGGCCCCAACCATGTACTGCTCATTTCTGAAACATCAAGCGTATACTGCTGCCCATTACCCAAAAAGAGTGCACGCAGAATGGAAAGGATGTACGATAACTCGACTATATTATTAATGGACGTAACTCCGCGGCGACCGTGCGCCCCGTATCGTTACGATACGACGGCTCACTCACCCCGTGTCAACCCCGTCCAAACCGCGAGACAGGCCTAATGGGCCGCCGTGAGCGCAAGCACAGCCCGCCGTGAGCGTGCTAACGCAAGGAGCCTTCCTGTGTGTGATTACTTTCTACTAAATGTAATTAAGCCCACGATATCCTGTGAATCAAGTAGACTGAAGATTGAACACTAGTTGTTATTCTAAAATCTTTTGCTTTCAAACTAAACGTCAAAATCACATACGGTTTGAACCACCGGGTTCCTTACAACGTTATCTTCAAAATAAGACCACCTTTATATATTCTGACAATAATTTTTTCAGCCCACTAGTTACCATGTTTTAATGAACAAGCTATCATATTGATAGTGGCAAGATAGTGACAAGTTACCAGATTATCATCTTTATGTTACTAGGTTATTGAACATCTCTCTGACACATCTAAAACTGTATTACAATGCTCTAGTGGTCTGATAATACCAATTACTACTTAATAACAGTTCATATTTTCTCTCTACAGTTACATAATTATGCAACAATGCCCTGATTAGTTCAGCTATTACGTGGTAACCGTTCACTAATACGCTGGTAAGTGTTCAATTTTAACTTGGTAGCTAGCACACTGTAACCTGGTAACTGGTGACAACAAAAAAGGGTTTCGTCGAAACATACCGAAGTCGAATCTAATTTTAAAACCATCGTCGAGACGAACCTAACGTAAAAACTGATCATGAATTGGATTAACGACTTTAGCTATAAAACATTTTGAATTTCTAAAATGACCTTCTAATATGCTGACATCATCATTTTTGTTTTTTTCCTGTGTGACTTAGCAATACCCCTGCATGCACCTAGCTCTCACTTCTCCATCCTCTACTCACCGCGTGCAGTGCTTGCACAAATGGATCGGAGGGTAGCAAAAAGTTTGCTGCATAAAACTAACTGGCACACCATTTAGATTTTCTGAATCATTACTAGCATCACTTGGCTTGCACATAGATTTGATTTGAAGGTGTGTTTAATCTCTCTCCGAAGTTCTGTCAAATATGCTAATGGTGGATAACGAGGTTCAACTACTTGATAACTTGTTACTAATAAGGTGGTAACTAATACATTATCGCGTGATAACTGAAGAGTCCGAAAAAAATATTGTTAAAATATACCCGAGTAGGATCTAGTTTTGAAGCCCTCGTCGAGACGAAGCAAACGGTGAAAAGGGATCATGAATGGGACAAATGGTTTGAGCTATATAACTTTTTGAATTTCTTGATTTCTAGAGAATCTTATGACGTCAGTTGTCCGCTTGCTATTTAAACGTGATAATGCATGCATGCACGAGCGAAGGCTTATTTCAATGATAAAAAATTTAAATGAGAAGAAAAATTAAGAATTCTGCACGAGCGAAGACACCGTCGCACACGTTTGCCACATAGATTTTCCAATTATTAATTAATTTAGATAAACTTCCAGTAACCGTAGCATGCTTATAGATAGTTAGTCGAATATTTCTTTAAAGTTTAAATTCCTGAATTGCTGGGGCTCTCTCAGAGAAAGAGCGCCCTCCAAAAATTAGCGTATGCTGCTTATTGTGGCGTGCACACGGTATTCTTTAGTAAAAGGCGAAAGAATAGTTCGCTATGTGCTCACCACGCAGCTGCGTGCCTTCCAGGGGTCGGACCCCGCCTTCTTATGTAGCCGAGCTCCCTGCCCCCTCTCGCTTAACCAGGCGATGTGGTACTAAACAAAAGCACCACCACTAGCTTCCTTATATTGCCACGGAACAGGCGAACACCTCACCAGCAAAGCCCGAAGCCCACGTAGGTACGTCAGGGTTTAGCCTTTCAGATACTCGGCCCACGCGAGGGATGCCAGCAGCCCAAAACAGCCGTCGCTGCGGTCGGTGCGTGTTGATGGCGTCGACGCGTTACGTGCGACAGCGCCGCAGTGCGTGGTAGAGGCCGGCGTACACCAACTCACGGTACACTGGCGTGGCCATGCCGTAGCGTCCCCAACCCAATTAGAGGACTAGCGATTTGAATCGGCCACAACCCCAATTTCACAACAATATTCAAGGAAAGAACAAACAACGATGTGGCTCTACGTTTACAACATGACCCATCAACTTTGAGACATGTTACAACTGTTTCGATTGGACAAGTTAGGGCACAGATAAGACATTTCCCAAGTATGATAAGCATTGTCTCTTACAGAGGATTTGATGATACGCTCAGAAACTTTAGTTAACAGCTCGCAGAAAAAATATACCTAGCCACTCCGCACTGCGAGCCACTGAATTTGTGATCTGGGGAGAGCTACAGCAGCTTCTTCCTCTCGAAAAAAGTCTTCAGATGCCACAGCTGCAATCCTGCCACGGATAAGCAGATACCAAGCGAGAGGAACCCCAGCCAACCCATCCTTGAGTTCGTTTGCTTGTTCATGTTCTGCATTTCCTCCTCCCTGGACAAATGACAGGTTAGAAAAGCTTGATTTCAGAATTGCTTCTCAAATTATAATGAAAAATGTAATTTTACCATTGCCAGAAATACTAGGCAGTATATACCTTTCACGTAGATAGAACATTTCTTCATGGATAGATTTGATAGTATCTTCTAGCTTCTTCAACTCTTGTTCCATCATCTGCAACAAATAAAACATAGTGCATGAACAGACAATCCTCCAACAAATATTATAGGTTAGATATTAAGTGCAGCCATAGTGCATTAATATCACTGTATATACTGCCACATGCTAATTTAAATCGCTGAACTCTAAAACATGCTATGAAAGATCTGTATTTTGTCATTTATTACTATGGGATGTACCACATTGTTACTGGCTCTTCACTCTCCAGAGGTACTAGGTAGGAGTGTATGACAAAAAGTGGCGACTTAACAATGTTAATGCGTTTAGTTAATAAGATTTAGAAGACTTAGTTAGGGCTTTAGTGTTCAAAAGCTAATATTAAACTGCTACAGTCTAGGAACCAACACTAGCTGACATGGTGACACCCTGTTAGTAGCAATGACATGTGCAATTACTACATGGATACTGTTGCAGATATGCTATCCAAACATGCCCAATTTCTGAGACAAAAAGAATCAGTAGGAATTGAGTCTTCTTTTCTACCATTCTTTTTAAAATATAGTGCGAAAGATGTGCTTATGATCAAGAGTTATATGGAAAATGGCTATACATCAAAATCATAGAATTCCGACCTCATCGCAGATCAAATAGTTATGTTGCTCTCTGTGGAAATTTATGCCAAGAGGGCAAGCTTGTTTGACATATAAAACCTTTGTTCAATGAGAATCTGACTCTAAATCACAACTTATAGTTGTGTGCAAGAGATATTCCCGATTCCAGCCATACATCATGGAACCAAGTAAAATCTTTGATAAAAACATACAGTCAATTTTGTAACTGTCCTTCATACATGTCAATTTGTAGAACCAATAAAGTAAAAAACCATTATCACGTTCCACCAAAAGAGTAAGCTTAATTTAACTAAACTATAAGCTATTCAGCATCTTCTCTTTCGAACACACTAATATGCTCAAAAACTAATTGACTATAGCAAGAACTGGCTAATATGCTTAAACTCCTAGATTCAAATTTTAAAACCATACCAACATATTAAAAAGTCAACCTCTTTGGCATCCAGATGCAGTACTCCAACAAACTCAGGCCTAGAAGGGATTAATCTACCACTTCACAAGCAGATTGCTCAACAGCCAACGCTAAACAGAAAGTAGAAAAGCCAGAAATGGATTGACAGCAAACAAGCGTGCTCAAAATAACCTCAGTGTCTCAACATATTACAGAAAACTACATGCCAACCCACTCAATTGAACCAGCCTACAAAGAAACTCAATGAAGAAAGCTAAATCTACAATGGCCCATGGTTTCCACATCTAAATAACAACAAATGCTGCAAGTCAACCTTCTTTACTTTTCAGCATGCCTATAACAGAAAGTCTCAAATCTATGAAACCTAACTGTCCGACATCCAAACATATGGAAATAGCTACAAAACCTACAAGAGCCCAACATAGCGAATCACAGGATACCAAACCTCAGTTCGCACTTAGTGAACTTATCAACCTACATAAATCACTCCCCTTGGAATAATTTGATCCCACCCACAAACTTCAAAGTTATTCCACATCCAAGCACCCACATCGATGGAAAAAAGCCTATAATTCTGCTGCTACATGCAAATCAGCACCCATGATATGTTTGCTTAATTCAACAAAATGAATCACTAACCAAAACATTAGCTATATGGCAATTCAACCATGGCAGGCCACGTGATTGGTTAGTAATTGAGCAAAAAATCTGAAGTATCCGGAGGGCGAACCGAAGCACTCACATCGACCTGGCCCTTCTTAGCGACGCTGGGCCAGTCCTTGGCTGTGACGCCGCTCCTCCAGTCGAATTCGAATGCGATGGTGACGGGCGGCTTGTGGTCGGGCGCCCAAAAGCAGGCCAGGTAGTCGCCCGCCTCCGCCGCCGTGAAGCCGAAGTGCCCAGACTGCACGTTCTCCGCGTAGTGCATGCTGTTCCCGTAGGGCGACGTCACCTGCATCAATCCAAGAGCCCAAATCAGCGAATCACAGCATCGCCATAGTTTTTCTCCAACCCAATCGCGGTTGCTCGGTGACGCTTGCTTACCCTGAGGGAGATGCGGTGGGAGTCGGGGAGCTGGGCGTCGGGGTTGCTGGGGTCGGGGCCGACGACGTGGTACTTGCCGACGGCCATGGAGCCGACCTTGATCTCGTCGGAGATGCACTTGGTGTGGCCGGACTCGAGGTCGAACCGGAGGGCGCGGGCCGCCGGCGGCGAGGCCGAGAAGAGGACAGCCAGGAGGAGCAGCATGGACGGGGGCAGCCATCTGGGGGCAGCCATGGCCGGAGATCGGAGAGGGAGGACGGCGAAGCGCGAGGCAAAGGTTCGGCTCGCGGGGCGGGGTGCTTGCGTTGGAGTTTGGGCGTTTTGGCTTATTGGGAGGTGGGGAAGGAGGCTAGTTGCCGAGGGTTGTAACGTCGAAGTGACTAAAAGTTGGGAGAGTTGCTTGCGAACATAGATTAGTGGGCAATCCTTTTTCTTAACTGAGATTAGTCATCAATCTGCTCGAACTGAAGATCACTCCCAAGCATTTCAAATATGTTTCGAACCCATGAATTTCATCGTAAGTTTGTAGGTACAATATAGTTCGCTTAGAATGCTACAAGAATCCGGCGGCCTATGGAAATCAGGTTGTTTCCTATAGATCTCCTTCGAAATCCCTATGCTCCAACGAGAACCTAAACAAGAGATCCCATTAGAGCAACTCTAATCCATCCCTAATAATTTCTTAACTCCCAAAAATTAAAATTACTGGGAGTTAGACCCATCTAACCCATCCCCAATACACCTCTAACTCCCAAAAAAAATTTAGGAGCTCCCAAAAAACTCACCCTCCCTTCCAAAAAATTGGGAGTCTGACCTCCCTCCCAATCCCCCTCCCAATCCACGAAAAAGAGGCGGGAGTGGAATCCGGTTGCAACCGCCGGTCGAGCTCCGCCGCGATTCACCGCCGCCGGCCTCCCTCCGGCCACGCCGCCGGCTGCCGCGGGCTCCTCCGCCCCCGCCGACCCCGTGCCCCGCGCCCTGCCGCCGCCTGCTCCTCCACGGTCGTGCCCCGGCCTCTCGAGCTCCCGCCGCTCCCGTGCCCGGCCTCCCGCACCCGACCGCGCCGCCCGCGGGGGAGGAGAGAGAGGCGGCGGGGAGCGTAGCCGGGCGGCGAGCTCGGCGGCGCGTGGCGAGCGGCACCGGCGGCGCGAGGGAGGAGAAGGGGAGGGGCAGGCAGGGCGAGGAGGGAGAGAGAGAAGGGGGGGAGAGAGGCGGCAAGGGAGGAGAGGGAGGCGGCGGGGGAGCGCGGCCGGGCGGCGAGCTCGGTGGCACGAGGGGGGAGGGGTGGCGAGCGGCAGCGGCGGCGCGAGGGAGGAGAAGGAGAGGAGCACTGGAGCAGGTGGGGCGTGGAGGGAGAGAGAGAAGAAGGGGGGGGAGGCTTTTATATTGAAGACGTCTTTTTTATCTCCGCTTTCTAATATCAAAGACGTATTTTTTATTTACGCTTTTTTTCAGAAATTTTATTGGGAGTTAAGTTTAAGGGATGGGTTAGATACCACCCTCCCAATACCTAGGAATTTTTGGGAGTTAAGTTTTGAGAGTGGGTTTTTGGGAGTTAAGTTTTAGAGATGGGTTAGAGTTGCTCTTATATCGGATTTGCTAGCACAATTCCAGACAACTGGACAGCCATCCGATTAGCCATTCGCATCTTCTTTCTATCAAGTTGGTGAACGGACTCGCTAGAGTGGTTGACACAAGGCAGAGTCACCGACAACATGGGACTAGTGATGGCAATGAAGCTAAAAGAGATGACTGCTCCGCAAGTGCGGTGATGGCGAGGAGACCTCTAACAATAGATTCCGTTGTGAAACATTGGTTAAATATATTCCGTTCTAAAACATCATAGTTAACACATTCCGTGGGAGGCTACGTCAGCTCCCAAGCAGATGATCAAAAATACAGTAACAAAGATCAGATATCGACGTTTTTTAAACTGGTTATGCTTTGCCAGGCATTAACGTAGTTAAATCTTATCGCTCAACTATAAAATGTTTAGTAACGTTTAACTCATTCTTGGATTAATTCATTAGTCCGAATCTGAGTCCTCCATCTCCCACTGACGAGCATTTTTAGGTTCAGGATCAGCGTCAGGCTCAGTGGGTTGACCAAATAGTGACGTGCTAAGCTTTGGACGCCGACGTTTATCCCGCTTGTCTTTAGGAGCATCATCCTGGAAGAAATGATATACGATCAGAATTCAGCAAAGCCGATAATGACAACGAGCATAGCATTCTGAGGTATAATCGACAGTTCTGACTTCCCAATAAAACAATCGAGTCAGAACACATAGATCTACGTGCTGATAGCAAAAACAAAAACTATAGTATCAAACACCATTGAATTTACTCTTTTTATGGGAAGAAATGAACAGCAAACCATGCGTGCATGATTGGATTGGTGGCCTCAGAATCTATTCATATGCTACGAGTCAGGGAACATGATATTTACGGTTTATAACTATTGTTCATCTATAGTTGATGCAAAACTACACTATCATTTAGCTGTAATTGGCTTGACCAACAGATGTGAAAGCGGAGCAAAGGGAAATAGTGGTTAATCAGTAAATAATGCAAGCACAAATTTATTTTACTTGGTAAATCAAACAAGCACTTACTTGTGGAATGTTCTGAGTTGATTGGCTGTGCTTGAACCATATTGTTCCCCATGAAATGCATGCACACAACAGCAAAGCTGGACCAACCCTTGGGTCAGTCAGGTAATCTCCAAAATGGAAGCCACTGTTCTGAACTCTCTCTTTTAAACTTTTCCCTGCTGAGCGGATAATTTTGGTACCGCTTAACCATTCCTTGCTTGTTTCCTCAGGGACAAGATCTGGTACCTTTGAAGTCTAGATACAGTAAAAGAAGCATCAATAATTGTTGGAAGAATATTTATACTTTGCACAAAATAATTGCTCTGGAAACATTATCATCTGATAGTTTAGTCAAAGCATCATATTTAACAATGTGATTAACCTTTCTTCGGAAAAAAGTGTCAACCCACAGGCACTGATACCTCTACCATAAAGAGTTCGTCGCATGGTAAATTTCACTATAGGTGTCAAAAATTGGAAAAGATATGAACAAGTCTAGCAACAGAGTACAATTATCCGCCATGATGCATTTGTTCTTACACCAACAGCTTTGCACAGGTGGGTTAGCATAGTGCTCTCGGTTTAAACGCTATGTGAAGTAGATTTTTCCTATTTTAAATATTTTTTTATCTTCATCTTATTTTTCCATGCCTAATTTAATTCTCTTCATCTTGTTTATGAAGAATATATATTTACATAGAACAAAAGTATCTAAGTCATACGATATTCTTTTAGGGAGTTTCTTTTCAACTGCAGTGTAGCAAAATTTTAATATGCAACTTTAAAGTTTGCTAGTAAAGAAAACCAACATGCAGTAATGACATCCTTAAGGTGCTGGAGTGCATCTTAAGTTTGCACCCCATCTAACAATTCCCAACTCTGCCACTGACTGAGTAAGGCATCTTTGGTATTCTCGCTGTTACAGTTACCGTGAAAGTTCACATTCATTTTTCATATTTGCCAGTGTTCAAAGGGACCACTTAAGTTAAGGACACATGCTAGAGAACGTTCAAAAATGAAACATGCTTTAACAGACTTACAAAGTAGGGAATTTCTCTAGTATCTCCATCTTTAATTATCTGAGAGATCCACTTGTTTATCTGCCAAAATAGACAAAATAAATAGTCAACCATGTATTATTTGAATTACTGTTAAGCTGCATGACTTGACCTAGCTTACAATTGTCAAAAGGCACATATATTATCATGTATTAGTAAACCATAGATTGCGCACCTCTTGAATTTCGTCTGGACCATTATACCTAGCCACTAGCTGGGAGGCATCAGGAGTATCCTGTCCCTGGAGAGTCTCCATAAGATTATTCTTTTTCTCAGCTTTCAACGCCTCGTATGTTGCATTTCTTTGAAAACGAACAATGAACACTTCAGGCTTATCATTGTCATCTCCAAAGCCTCCAGGACCACAGGCTCCATTGTAATCAGTGGCAAGGTAGAAGGCACAGATTTTCTGCAAAAAGAACATGATTTACAAAGGATACGAATAGGTAAAGAACATGTCCTGCTTTGTTTAGAAGAAACACAAACACTTATTTGATTGTTGAGAATGACATGGCTCAGCCATTCGCTTTACTGAAGCTAGGGCCTGAAATGTTCCAATTACTCTGGTTCCAGTGATGTACATGGTAATTAAGGACAACGAACTTCACCATTCATCGTAGACTTTCGATAATATACACCGAGCGGGACACTTCACTTGGCGGAAAATGCTTCTTTCAGGATTTGCAGCTAATAAGCACTTGCAACGATGGTACAATATCTTAACTTTCTAATAGAGATTAATCATGAAGAAAGAAGGGTACGTTGCATGCGATTAAAAAAACACAGGTCAGCTTTGTATATACGGGGGGCTATGTTCCAGGATTTTAAAAAATCGATAAGGCATGCCACTACATACCATGGTTCTTAGCCATATTACTTGACAAGCCTTCTTGAATCAGATCAAGTACTGTTCAACCCGCTAGAGGCTAGCATTCTGGCCTGTAAGGCAGTAATATAGCAGTCTAAATGTCTAATGGTTATAGGGCTGGAATCTTGGATATTAGGTGGTAAGAAAAAACATGGAACACTTTTTTCTAAATAAAAGCAGATTAACATGGCCATACCTCAACTGATTCAGGAAAAGCAGAGCAAATGTCATATCTAAAAGACAACAGTTACTGTAATCTGTATAATTTCCCTTCTATCTAACAGTTACGGAATCTGGTATATTTTCCTTTAGGTTTCCTCCTTCTTTCTATAAAAAGAATGTTCATTACACTCTGCAAGTTGCTGATAATGCTAATCACCCTGGGTTACCCCAAGATTCAGAGCATCTCCCGCAAATTCTGAGAAAGGAGACATAATTGATTAATTTAAAAGCATGCAGCTCCCTCAATTCACTATAATTTTAATTTTGAGATTTGGGAAACTAGCAGAAAAGGGACTATATTACCAGCATTATATATGAATAGAACATTTCAGTACTACTGAAAAACTAGACAGTTGTTGCCTATACAGATATATGGAACCAATAAGATAGCATGAGTGCAAGAACAAACAGGGGATATGCCTTTTTTAAATAAAAAAAAGTGGCCTTGTGGGGGTCATGTTACCAAACAGCACGTACAGCAGCACAAGCTCAAAACATTTGCAAGTTAAAAATAAAACTGGCATTTGTGAAGCTGTCTACCTTTTGTAGTTCTCCATCTAGCCAAACAAATGTCAACCTGTCATCTTTTAAGGCAGTTGCAGCACTTGATACCTCTATTAAATTATCCCCATTCCCAGTACTTGCGTCAACAGCACTGATTAGTTGGTCTTGGGCCTTTCGCAAAATCTAAAGAAGTTCCAAATTGCAAAAGCAATATAAATTGGCAAACTAACAATGACGATCAGAAATTATTCAGAAAAGATAATCTCCAACTTCTTCATTGACCTAGCTATAGAAACTTACTTGTCTTTTTTTACTTAGTTCTACGCCAGGACGACCAGCAACGATTACACAATACCAAATCATTGTGTCTTTTCTAGAGCGCGAGTGACCTCTAGCATCACAACCAAGTTCCAAAGATGTGTCACTTCTTAGCTGCCGGAGTTCTAAACAAGAAAAGAAAGAAGTAAGTGTACTGGAAAAAAGAACACATTTTCTTCTCAAGTAATGAAAGGTGTATCAACCATAGCATGACTATTCAGCATACTGCTGGTTCGCAGACTAAGTTTAATGATACCTTGGTGCTTATGCTCCTTCATTATCTCTGTAAACTCTGACTTACTAAAAGTTCCTGAATTAGAGGTAACCAATCAGCCTAGGACACCAGCAGAAAATCAAAAGGCTAAATAGGGGAAAGAATCTTGCCATGGTATACAACAGGCTTGGAACCTGGTCCCTTCAAGAAAACAAAGGCAGGAGCCGATTCCACTCCTAACCTGATCCCGAAGAAACCACAAAGTACCAATAAACAAGATTTCATCATAAATTAATCAGGTATATGAACAGATGGAAATCACATGTTTTGCTTCACTAAAATGCAGTAAATAACTGGCTCATTGATCTGGAAATCACATCCTTTGAACAATAGCTAGCTAGTATCTGTGATTTCAGCATGCAGTGTTCAGATTGTTAACCCTAATTTTCTCTAGAAGTAATTAACCATAGTGAAATTTCTCAAGATCACTTGTCCTAATTAGGCTTTGCAGCACTTGAGATTTTGTATCTTTTGTTCTCCATTGGCCTGTTACTTTCAGTTTTGAACTTGCCTGCTGGCACTTGACTTTGTAATAAACTTTGGGTTGTCGTATCATGCAGAGGCCGGGAGAAAGTTCTCTCTTCCATTATAAAAAAAATGCAATATTTATGAATACACAATTATTTATGCCATGAAATCAACGTAGTTTCTATCGAATCATGCATCCACATGGATTAGCTCTTCATTTGATCCACTTAACTGCAACCCATGCACTTGTATTGGCCCAGAGATCATTCCACACCCAAAGCATTTGACCATTCCATCAGTACATCATAGCCTATACCTTGCATGTGCACTAGTTAATCAACCTCGATCTTCCATGCCAAAACAAATACCAGCTAGTAGTTGTATGTATGACTATCATAATCAATTTACTGAAAATATGAAGCTGCAGTGAATAAAGGTCTAAAATTTGCAGAATGTGTCTCTGCAGTTAACAGACTTAGCTAGATGAAAGAGGTTTAAACGTTTGGTTCAGGGTTAAGGATTTAACCAGCCAAACACCGAGCTATGCAGGGTTAAGTTAATCCGATCAACACCCTTTAATCCCTCTAACAAGGATTAAACTAACTCACCAAAAAGGTGGACTAAGCTAACTCACCACAATTAACCCTCCCAAATTCCATTTTCTACTGCTAGCTCAACTAACCCACCTAATCTAGCCAAACAGTAATTTAGCCTAACCAGGTTACTTGCCAAACACAAAATCTAGGTCAAGCTAAAGCTAACCTAGTTATCTTAACCCCCAACAAAATACAGCTTAAGAATATTAAACAACTTGTATCAACTGAAGAAATTTTCACATTTATGAATTAAAACATGTATTCACTAAATTATCAACCACATAGTAATAATTATAACACTAAAATATAACATATGAATATCAACAGAAGCACGAAAAATAAATAAAAGTAAATTGTATATAGAGGACATACGAATTCCACCAAATCTGGGATTCATCTTCTCTCCATAGGACAAATGCAAATGATGCATAGCTCGAATGCTCTTGGGCAGCTTGGCGAAGGAATGGAGCAGCACGTTCCCCAGTGTTTGAAAAAAAGATAACCTTGACCTATGTACCACATGCACATTGAAGAGGGTGCAAGTAATTACATAAGGCAAATAGCTACAGATGCACAAGTGTATCTGTAACACAACAAGTACGGTACCTTATGATGGCCGTTCTTCCCAATGAATTGGGGCCCCTGAAATGATACCAGTTGCATTAGAGATGTAATCCCTCTCAGATAAAAGCCTAAAGTGCAATTATTGAATAAGAACGAACAATTCAGCAAGTAATGAAACTACAGGAATCATGCACAGAGGAGTGTACCCATTGGCTATGTACATTGCCAGTAGGTTAGGATCATGCAACTTAGATCAAGTCATGATGCCATAAGATTAGGAATCACCGTTGCAAATAAACCAGAGTCCTGAATTCCACTAAACAGGGAAGCATAAAAACCTCAGCTAATCAAACTAGATGGCATATAAGTTAATAACAAATATATCTCACAAGGGAGCCAAGAATGCAATTGCATATGTAACATTCAGTCGGTCTGCACTCCGTAGCACTTTATTTCCATCAGTTAACAAAAAATGCTTGCCTATTGTACTACTACTACTAGCTGCTTGTGACTTAGTATGGTTCTTCAGAACAACCACATACACTCAAACAAAAGCAACAAAAAATAGAACCAATCATAAATCTCACCAACGTCTCCTTTGAATAGTACAGGATCCGAGGTAAACCAATAACTGATGATGCCACCCAGTCAACAACAGAATCCACAGAGAGCTCACCTGGGTACCTAGGCACAGGAAATGGTTATATTGACGCTATGTCTTTGGAACGGATGGAAAAGGCCAAGACATAAAAATTTAACAGGAATAGGGGAGTCACACTCTTATTATTTCTTTAATCAATACAGTCTGACTAGAATAGTCACCTCATGTAACAGGATGGACTTCTGCAGTTAGCAGGATATGCAACAAGAACTGGTAAACCTGCATGTGTAGAATTGGATATATAGTAAAGAACATACAACAGAAAGAAGGATTTGCTTCTTTAAGGACATATATTGTTCCAAACATGTAAACTTTGGGGCAAACTTATAGGAAGTCTTCGTGTTGATGCTCATTGAAATAAAAGATCCTGCCAGTAATGTTGATCTTGAATACTCTGTGGCTTCCACAGTAATTCTCAGTAGCAAATCAAATTCATCATATTAACTTCCCTCAGTGACATAGCTTTACTTACTCGTTTCGACAAAACCTATGGAACAACTAACAACGACCAAAATAAGCATTTCCATGTGTTGCACTTGCACTGATAACACGTGTAAAGCTTATTATGTTCATTTTATGAGTAAAAGGACTTGTTATCTTTGCATACCATTACGGAAAAATGGTTGTTTAGAGAATCCTTTTTCCACAAAATGCCCAACCAGTTGCGCATCACCAAGTTCTACCATAGCAGTGTTGGCCAGACCATCCAATTGAGTGTCTAGATCATGAAATAAATATTTGGTCAGTGTCAAAAATGGAATACAAGGCATTTTTAGTCCACACAGAGAGAGTTTCTCTAAATAAAATTTAAATCTTTGCATTGTTAGAGAGAAGCTGTAGTTATGTTGACAAACACCAGACTATTTGACAAAAGAATGGAACATGCTATCAACTCAACTGTCAACAGATCCACAAAAGGGCTGCTCAAAGATAATGTCCAAAACTTCAGTTTACATACCTAACAAGCAATACGTATCTTAACTAACTAATCTAAAATGCAATGCTTGAAAGCGGCAAAATTTCATGTCAGATAAAAACACTTCATTACACAAATCTAACTAAAACATAATATAATTTTCTCTATCTATATGACATGCCAATTTAAAAGAAAAAAAATGACCAACGCATTTTTCTAGACCTCAATTCTCACACCTGCACTCTGATTTTTACCCACCATCCTTAAATAATACCTAGTGATACAAAAGGGATCGGACATAACAAATCGATGCAACTATGTTCCTCCAAAGCAAATACTTTGAAGGAAGACAATCACTTCTCTTTTTCACATAGTGTCTAAATATGTTGCCAAAGGCAGCAATGCACAAAATCGTAACCAACTCACAATGATGAACATACCAATTTGCTTCCAGTACTCAATAAATTGAGCGCAACGAGGACTCCCCTTTGAATAGACCTACAGAGTAGAACAAGAATCAGCTGGTAGTCAGGAAATTCTTTCCAAACAACAAATATATTCTCAAGAATCGTGCAAATATAATGTACATACAACACCGGAAGGTTACAGTGATAGCATACAGCCAAGAGTTAAGGCCTTTTAACTTACGAGTATGAGCAATGGGTAATTTTCAGCAATAGCGGACATGAATGACTCATATGTGAGTACATTGAAGGCGTGATCATTTGAATCTATGGAATGGAAATGATTTTGTGTCAAATACAGCAGAAAAAAAAAGAAAAAGCATCGGTTCTAATTATCAGAAGTTAGATAACCAGAACTTACGAACTAAAGAATCTTTTAACAATGGGAGATCTATTTTCAGAAAGTGCTCCTTTTGATATTGCTCTTTGACTCTCTCGAGGACATCCTACCATGATGAAAAGGATCAAGTAAGGGTTAGTCCAGAAAGTAAAGAAGTGAAAGGAAAAGCCTTTCCATTGCACGCAGAGAGAGAGAGAGAGAGAGAGAGAGAGAGAGAGAGAGAGAGAGAGAGAGAGAGAGAGATCACCATATGCTGATCCAGACCAAAAGATCATAATCCCTCTTCAAAATTGGATTTGTCAACAGCTCATATGCATAACGGATCTGAATAAAACATCACAAAACTGTAAAGTTTCCACAAGTGTATGCAAGTCCTTTAGCTGAAATTTTAAAATAGAAACTACAAAGACCAAACAAGTAGTGTACATAGAAGAATGAAGAGTGGAATTGCTACTTAAGGTCCCTCAATGTGCTGTGGAAAGCTGTTTCAGGCCCCATGCGTACAACATATAAAACTTCCTATGAAAATATCTCTGTATTGTACATCAAAATTACAAAGGCTAGGAGACTGGTATATGGATTTTGATCTCACCTTTATAATATCAGCAGTTTGTCTGGTGATTCGTTTCAGCGAGCCTGAGTTGACATCGAGAAAAAGATCATTCAGATTTTTGTAAAGAAATAACTAAAGAACATAAAAGAAAGCATAACATGGCGAGAGCCAAGAAGTATAATTGACACAAATATTTTTTTCCTTCCAGTTTCAGGTATGGAAACGTGGCAAGGGCTCATCGGAGAAATATGTCACCTAAAATAAACTCTGAATTCTTACCTAATAGTTGCTATTCGCATCACAAGCATGGTGCCAACACACACACTAGCCTCTGTACAAGCAAAACTTTGCAAGTTGGGATTGCAAGCAGCATCGATCACACAAAGGTTCTTACTAATCTCCCTCAAAAAAACAGTATCTTGCTAACAGACTCGAGTGGGAAAAAATAGTAAATGTTTTTTGCATAATCTCGAAGCTAGGAATTTTAAGCATCGGTGAGCAGTAATCATGTCCAACCAGCACCTCACATATACACAGCAGCTAAACTAGACTAGATTTTTACTAACAAAGCTGCGAGCTTCGTCACACAATCTATCAGCAAGTGAACCAACACTTCCCAACTGGTAAACTCCTGATAGACTGAACCTCCCGCTACAAACCCGATCGAACAAAGCACACCGCAGAATTAAGTGAGAAACTATCAGCAAAGCTGGGCTGCTCGTTCGGCCTTTCCTCTAAACAAAACTCGGATCAATCGCGCTCACCACTCCTTGGAGAGCAGCTCGTAGGCCTCGACCACCCTCTCGACCGGCGCAAACCTCTCGATTCCGAGCGCTGCAAACAGAACAAATCAAACAGCAAATCTCAGAACGCGCCCAAATTGGGCGAAGAGTTGGGCTAAACGGGTGGGCGCGAGGCGGGGGAGGGGGCTCTCACCATCGTAGTGGGAGGGCGGGAAGGACTTGGGTAGAACGAGGATCTGGAAGAGGAAGCCGGCAGCGGAGAGGAGGATCGGTAGCCAGTAGCGGCGCACTTCCTCCGGAATCGCCATTGGAGACAGCTGCGGGCGATAAAGGCAAGGAAGTGTCGGGGGTTTTGCACTTTGCTCTTTGCGTGGCGACGAGGGCTTAGCTTTGCCTTAATTAAAAATTTCAATTAGAGACTTACAGTTAAGTTGAGAGTAAATTCCATAATATGACAGCCTGTTTGGCAACTTTATGATAGACATGAGAGTTTACAAGTAAATTTATAGTGGGATAGGTACGACAGTTCGATTCTTAATCTCAGTCCCTTAACTTTATTGGATCGATTGGAAATTAATGAGAATTAGCTTCTAATTTGTTTGAGATTACAACATAAGTTACGACGAAGAGCTGAAACTTTTTGGAGTGTAATTTTCTACCAATTCTCATCTACTTTCTAGAAGGTGGAAGTTAGATCATCAATTCTCAAACCTTCTCTCTCATAAATTTTTATATTCACCAGCGAAATAGATAATTTTATGATCTATAGCGTCTAAATTCGTATTTCCTCTCAAACTCCTGCAACCAAACAAGCTGTCAGATTTGAGATGATAAGATGCTGCAGCATAGGAGGCTGCAATTGACCATCAATTGACAATATTAAGTCATCATTGATCTAATTTATTTCCTCTACGAATTGGTAGTGCGTTTATGATTTGAGTTACCGGGCAAAAGATGGTTTAAATCGAATTTTTTTTACATATTTGTATTTTGAATTGGGCGGTGGTCCATTTTCGCCAACATAGTCATTGCCTCCTTGATAACACATTGTATAACTATTACATTTACATAAAACCACGTGTACAGTAGGTAACACCTTGCTCATTTTTTGTCAATCCCATTAAACCCAGCGGGTCTTTCTTAACCACCGGCAGACACTGACACGACTCGAGTTTTACACAGCTCGGTGAATGGTGACATAGCGGCCTTCAAATGCCTCCTCATTCGGACCCACTTAGCAGACGGCGCAAACGAGGGCGCAATGCAGGATTTTACGTGCCTTACGGAGCCCTAAGCAGGATAGTCGAGAGGCAATCCTGGAAGAAACGGCGGCACTTGAGGAGGTGAAAGCTATAGTCAGTGCCTGAAGGTGACAGAGATGGTCTAAGTTCCTACTCGACTTACACAATTACAAAGAATTACTCGATCAAGAGTTTGATGAGTTGATCACTAAAAGCCCTAAGTTTATTCGCACCTTAAAAATAGACGGCGGCGTGCTCTATTCCCTTCCATCCGCTCGTGCCGTGAGCGAGAGCAGACAACGACGACTCGACGGCCATGTTGGACCACACTTCGTCGTGGTGCACGATGGAAAGATTCAGGGCCGGGCGCAACTCGCGAAGCGCTTAAGCACACCACGGGCGGCTCTGCATAGGCCACGATTTCCAGCTCCACAGTCTCCGCACTCGATCAGCCATGGAGACGCATCAGCACAGCTGCTCAAAATGTGGACTTGACGTTACCTATATTGTTTTTCTTAAAATAACGAGGCTTACCTATATCATGTACCTTGTTATCTAACGAAGATCGACGCCATGCTAGCTAGGATCAGCATAGCAGATGGACGAATTGCGTTACTGTAACATCCCCTATTTTTAAATTGCTATTGAGTGTGCATCATGGCATGGCATGGCTCAAATAATTTTAAATTTAAATTTGAATCACATAAAAGAAGGGGCTTGGAATTGGTTCGAATTGCAAAACAGATTTAAAATTAGAAAACAAACTTCAAAGAGAAAAAACAGGAAACAAAAAGAATAAAACCAAATTCTTTTCCCCCTGGGTAGGCCTCCTCTTCCGGCCCATTTTCCTCCCGTCTGGGCCTCCTTTTTCTTCCCCGGCAGCCCGCTCGACCTCTCCCCTTCCCTCCCCCTTCCTCCCGACTGGGCCTCGGCCCAGCCTTCCCCCGCGTGCGGCCCGCCCCGGCCTGCCCCGCCCGCCTCCTTTCTTCCTCCCTCTCTCTCTTTCTTCTCCACCCCGCCGGCTCCTCCCATGCTTGCCACCTCACCGGACGTGTGGCAAGCTTCGGCCACTCCCACGCCACCCCGCTTAGGCTGCATCGCCGCCCCCCCCCCATAAAACCCCCTCCTCTCGACTCCCCGCCAGCCTTCTCTCTCTTCCCCTCCATTTTCTCTTCCGCCACCGAGCCACCCCGCCGCCCTCACCGCCGCTCCGCCCCCGCTTCACCATCGCCTCGGCCGCGGTCTTCCCCGAGCCTCGCTGCCACCGTCCGCCGTCTTCCCGTGCCCCGGCGCCGCTCCACTCTCCCCGCCGCTGCCCCATTTTCCACCTCATCGATCCGGAGCTCGCCCCGCCACCCCGGCCACCTCACTCTCGCCGCCTCGGTTCCCCGCCTCCCCGTCAACCTCGCCTCCGGCCGAGAAGAGCTCGCCGCGCCATCCCGCCTCGGCCACCCCGTCGCCTCGGTAGCCGCCTCCTCCCCGTCGCTATGCCGGCTCCGTCCCACCTTGGCCACCGTCTCCCCGTCCCGTCGCCCAAGTCGCCGGCCTCACCGAGCTCTGCCACTCCGCCGCCGTGCCCTCATCGCCGTCGCCCTCTCCGGTGAGCCGCCCCGCCGCCTTGTAACACCTCAATTTTCCAAAACCCGAAAATTAGGGCTAACAAAAACTTTTTGATAATAATGCTGATTAAAATACACCAAATTAAAACTTTTATTTCAAATCATGTTCCTGCTAAACCCTAAAGTGAGTCAACCACAATCTTCCACCTCCGTTCCTATTCCCTTAACCTCCGTTTCGTCGAAGCTCTGTCCGGCAGGGAATACAAACCCTGCTTACACCTTGTCTCTCAACGTGGCTATTCGCCCTTGCATTCCCGCCACGAACCCCCCTTGGGCATCCCTTTCCCTTTTTGTCTAGCCGGTGCTACCTAAAACTACATCTGCCGCAAAGTGCCCACGTGGTACTTCTGCGAAATTGGAACATATACCCGTCACGAATCTTTTCCGAATGATGTAATCTTCTGCCATCTACTCCGCCATGTTCTATCGCGAGTATGTGCAAAAATATACTGCTTTCCAGTATAAGCACATATGCAAACCCTAATCCTCGGCACCCCGGCTCCTCTCCTGCCATCGAACCTCCTGCATGTATATATATGCATATATCAGTGGCAGAAATCAAAACCACAATTCCCGTGACCTCGCATGTCCATTCCATCCACATTCAAACCCTATATATGCAAAAATCTTCAAATGTATGCGGGCACATACTCTCCAAGCCCTAGTTTACTCTTCTCGGTGAAACCCTATTCACCATAGTGCTCCTCCCTTTTTACCACATGACCAAGAACATATCTTCGGCCATTCTACCACTCTTCTATAACAAGATGTATATGTATATATATTTCTTTTTCACCCTTGTCCCTTATACTTACCATGCCACCTTTTATCTTCCTACATGGTAAGACCTTAGATATTCACTTCACCATATTTATCCACCCCTTCAAAAATTCCCCCAAAATCTCCAAGAATCGTACGACACTCCCCATTGTTCCGGAAACCCAAATATGCATAAACATTGGCATCTCCAGTTCATAAATTCTGAATAGCAGCCATCCAAACACCTCTACCCTAAAAACTTTTCTCCATAGAAATCTATACCAGCTTCCGAGGCTTTCGCAAATTTGGAGGGAAGTCTTGTTCCAGAAATTTCCACCGAGAACAGCTCTCATCCCTCACTATTGTCCCTACCATTCTCCTTGCTAACTCCCTCCCTTCTTTTCTTCATCTTTTTCCATCTCCCTAGCTGCAGCTAAAGCCAGACCAGAGACTCCTTTTCCTAGTGCCACTGCCACACTCCAAGCTCCATTTCTTTTCTCAGCCGAACAGCCCTCTTCCCTGTGCGTGAGGATCAGTACCACACCAGCCCTGCTCTCCACCTTTTTCCCTATTCTTTTCCTACCTCTCTCCTTTACCACCTTTCTCCTTTTACTTCAACCTTTTTCCCTCTCCCTGCTGCAGCCAAAAGCACTTCTCTACTCCTTGTGGCGTACCCGGTTTTAAGACCGGATAAGCCCTTGTGTTTACGGTACCGGTCCCTGGATCAGTAGCCGATACCCACAAGTTAACCTGTGTATCAGAATCATACACGCGCTTATTAAAATAGAATACGTAATCCGATCTTCGAGATCGAAAAACTATACCTTTAGCCCAACGGCTAGAAATCTTGCAGCGGAAAATCGAGCGGTGATGAGGCCCACCAGAGTATGCCATTCCCAACAGGCAACTGACTGGGGGTTCGCCCTAGTTATCGAGGATGCCGTTGTTGCTTTCGAGCTGTCGACCTTCGGTCTGGCCAAATCAACAAGCCAGGTGAGTACATTGAATGTACTCACAAGCACTCCACCAGGGAGTTATCAAGAAATTGGCTCTATCCTAGGTTTCATATTGTGCGAGAAAGTAAGTTTGCATTTGCAATAACTAAATAGATGTAAAAGCGATTTTAACAAACATCTCGATGCAGCGAGATGGGGTACCTGCTTGAATCACTCTACCCGCTACAACGGGGAGTTCATCTCTGTGCTTTCCGCTACCACGGCAAAGCACGGTATTCGCCCGGTTCCTCAGGGAGACACCGCTCACCTCGTACTTACGAGGATACCAACGACAATCACCCGGTTCCTCAGGGAGACACAGCTCACCTCGTACTTACGGGGATTCTAGGGTTTGTCCGAGTCCACGGGAAACCCCTTCTTCACTCTTCCCGCTATAACGGGAACTTGGCATGCTGCCCTGCGAACACGACGGTTCGCGTCCTTAAACCCATAACCCAGAAACCTTTTTTTGGACTTTGAAAGCCAGTCTACTTTAGTGTGGCCCGACCAAGTTCGTCCATGACCGCGGACACGGCTATTCGAATAGTTTTAACCCTCTGCAGAGGTGGTACGGCTTTACCCACACGATGTAGTTCACCCTGGGCATACCGGGCCCAGTATACTACCAGAGCTAGTACAACGAGACTCTTCGCCGGTGTGAACCCAGCCATGAACCCGTCCGAAGGACATGTCCCAACCCTACCTTGAGTCAGTCTCATCGCTACAAGGAGGTTGGTGTTCCAACTTTGTGGCGAACAATGCCTCGCTAAACTGCTGTATTTGTTCTCTACAGGGGTTACACCACCCCATCTGCACTCTACTGACTGCCCACGGGTTCATGCTAGTTCAGGCCGGGTACTATGTCCAGTCCTTCCCACAAAGGACATGTGGCCGCACGGTAAGACTTGGCCAAACGGCACTTAAGATCGGTCCTTAGGTGATCCGAGAAGGACTCCACAACACTCCCGTAAACGGGCAGCGAGAGCCACGACGGGCCTTACCTCGCTCTTTAACAAACTCCCTACATTCGCCCTTCATTACCGACCCGGATCAAAAACTTCTCCCTTTTCAGCTCGGTTTCACAAACCATTTCCGGTAAAACATACCAACCCATGGCTATGCTACCTTCATACACCTTCGGACACGATGATCCGCTTCTCAAAAGTTCACCACATGAAATGTGGGGTGTTATTACTTTTCCTTTTTCAAACCCTAATTTCACTACGGCAGGGCTAAGCATGTATATAAGTTTATACTCTACCCTAAGTTTTTCGATAATATTCCCGGGATACGTAGTCCTTAGGGCTACAAGGAGTTTAGGGTCGGACTAGGGTTTTCTAAGCATCGGCATAGCTACGCTACATAAAATAACGATTATAAAACATAGCATGCATGTTTCGAAATCAAAATAACATTTCGTAATCTGGGTTACAACATGATCAAGGGCGGAGAGCTTGCCTGGCGTTATCGGCTGAGTCGGTCGCAAACTTGATATAACAACATCGGGGATCCTGCGCGTGAGGTACCGCCGCGTCGCAACTACACGTCGAGAAAAACAGCGAATCACCATTGGTGCGGGGAAGAACCAATTAAGAACCATAATACACTCAAGCAACATTTAACCCTACATTGATCTTAGAAGGATACTAGGGTTTTCAAAACTCTTTTGTTATTAGCGTGTAAAAGGTTTCGAAAACAAATAAATATACGGAAACTAACATGGCATGATGTATTTTGTTGCGACAAGGGATTAACCAAGTTAACCATGCTAAAGGAATATATATATACATATATAACCTGCTCATAAATAAATCAATTCTAAACTTGAAATTTAAATAATTACAAGAATTATGAAATCAGTGTCATTAGATAGCTTTTAATATTGGGGAGGGGGGACACAAGATTAAGGACGAAGTCAACGGAGCGGCAAAACGGTGGATGCGGCGAAATGCGACGGCTGTCGCGGCAGAGAAGGGTGGCACGACAGTGGCAGAGGCTTTCCCGCGGCAGAGGAAATGAGCAGCGGCAGCTGCCGTGGCAAGAGCGTGGCAGCGGCAATGTTTGCCACGGGCTGTCGCGGCAGAGCAAATTGACTGTGGCAGCTGCCATGGTCTGTCGCGGCAGGGGCGAGGTGGCAGTGGCAACTGCCTAAGGCTGCCACGGCGAGGAAAATGGTGACGCGGTACCGCCACGGGCTGCCGTGGCGAGGAGAAGGGCTGCCGCGGCGAGGAAAATATTGCCGCGGTAGGGAAAAGGAGTCGCCATGGCAAACAATGGCTGCCGCGGCGGGGAAAGTTGCTGCCGCGAGCTGCCGCGGTGGGGAAAAGGCAGCTGCGGCAGGGGATTTGGCAATTGCGGCAGAGGCTTGTTACCACGGGGAACAAAGAGGGCGGCAGTGGGGAGGGAGTGGCGCCTCAGTCTGCTTCCTACCACTGCCGGGGTGATGAAGAAGGTGCGGCAGAGGAGGGGCTTGTCCACAGCGGCGTCGCTCGGATTGGAGAAAGCGCCAGGACGCTCAGCTGGTGCTAGCTCATGAGGACTTCATTGATGCAACTCGCCGTTGCCTGGGAAATAGAGACAAGAAGGTACTCTTCTTAAGGAGAAACGAGCTGAGCACTGGAGTTTGATTTTTATCTTGGTAGCAAAAAGGAGAAAGAGCAGAGGTTGAAAAGGTGTGGACTGCTCGAGAACAGCACGAAGAGTTCGGGTATCAACCGAGAAAAAGAGAAATAGAAAGCTCAGCTCAGGGAAGAGAAGAAGGATTGGGGAGCTCGGGCTGGGAGCTGAGGAGGGAGTTGGAACTCAGCTCGCTTGGAGGAAAGGAGCTATGGCAGGCTAAGGGAATAAAGGCCGAGCAAGGAAGAAGTTAGAGATAGGAAGGGATAGCAGCTCGGGTTTGAGCTGATGGGCAACTCGACTTTGAGAGAAGTTCAGCTGGAGTTGCAAAGGTGGAGTGAGGGAGCTTGGGCAGCTAGGCATGGTCTTGCTCAGGTTGACGGGAAGAGAAAGGAAGCTTGAGGGGAGTTTGGCTGGTTCCTGGGAACAGCTAGCTTGTGCTGCTGTTGTGTGCGCAGGGAAGAGAAGGCAAGGGAGCCAGGGAGGCGTGCTGGGAAAGAGTAGGTGAGGCTGCATGTAGTGCTTGAGGAGAGAGCAAGGAAAAGGAGAAAGGTGGCGCATGGCTGCTCAGGTAGAGTTGCTTGGAGAGACAAATAAAAGAGCTAGAGGTCAAAAGCAATAGTAGAGTGGTTGGCTGTTGCATGCAGTAGATGGAAAGGAGTGAGGATAAGAAATAAGGAGAGAAAGAACATGGGCAGTTGACTGCTGTTGCTGCTGCTGTGGTGGTGCGGCAGTGAGGAATCAGCTTGATAAAAGAATAGGAGAGAGAGCAAGTGACCAATGCTGTGAGAAAGGATAAAGGTGGTAGCATGCATGCAACATGGTGTTGGCAGGGGAAAGAAACAAAAGGAGTTCAGCTGGTCAATGGTATAGTTTAGAGGAAAAATGAATCAAGGGTGGAAATGTACTGGCTGGTACAATAGGATTGAGCTTCGTTTACACTACTCAATATTTGATTTAAGCTTAAACGTGAAGTGATTGGAAATATTTGCATTGGACCTCAGGATATTGTTATAAGGATATGTTAGGGAAGGTCTCAGGATGTCTCTAAAATTTTGGGGAATTTTTGGAGGGACGGATAAACATGGTGAAGTAACTATCTAAAGTCTCATCATGTAGAGAGGTAAAAGGTGACGTGGTAAGTAGAAGAATTAAGGGTGAAGAATATATATATATATATATATCTCTATATATACATTTCTTGTTAAAGAGGGATGAAGGAATAGCTGTAGATATTTTCTTGGCGTTGTGGGCAAGTACGGGGAACGGTAAATCAGGTTTTGATCACAGCAAAAGGATAGGTGGGTAGATGGTGGAAAGATAGACGGTTATTTGGTAGAAGTGTAACAGGTTAGTTATTTATCTCCCGACATGGTGACTTGGTAGAAGTGAGAAAGTGTTCGGATGTCATCTGGTAAAAAGAGAGGTAACCAAGGTGGATTAGCTGAGGATTTTTTCTTGGTCAGGTGGTAAAAGGTTTTACCGAGAAAATAAGTTAGGGTTCGGAGTGTATGTGTCCATATACGCTTGGATATTTTAGCATATAGAGAGTTTGCACGTAGATGGAATAGACATGCAAGGTTACGGTGGATTGGAGCTTGAATGCTGCCGCTGATATATGCATGCATATATGCATGGGATGGTGGCAGAGTCGAACAACGAATTAGGGATTTGACCCGTTGCTCGGAAGGAATGGATCAGGGTTTTGCGTATGTGCATATACATAAAAGCAGTATATTTTTGCACATGCTCGTGATAGATCATAACGAAGTTGGTGGCAAAAATTTAGGTCATTCGGAAAAGATTTAAGATGTGTATATGCTTCAATTCCGCAGAAGTACCGCGGGGGGACTTAGCGGCAGATGTGGGTTTAGGTTATACCGACGAGGAGGGAGGGGGAGAGATGCCGAGGGTGTATTCGTGGCGAGATTGCAAGGTGTTTAGCCGCGTAAGAGGACAAGGGTAGAACAGGGTTTGAGAACATTGCCGAACATGTCTCCGACAAAGCGGAGATCAAGGGAGCAGGAATAGGGGGAAAGGATTTTGGTTGCCTTGCTTTAGGGTTACCAGAAGCATGTTTTGAATAAAAGTTTTATTATGGTGTATTTTAATCAGCATTCTTATCAAAAGTTTTTGTTGGCCCTAATTTTCAGGTTTCAGAAAATTGAGGTGTTACACTCCTCAACCAAACTCCTCACGCCACCCATTCTCCATCCACAGCAAGTGGCAACCAGTTTTACCTGCAGCAAAAGTACAAGTGAGCTACCCCATTGACTCCCATTAACTTCTTTTCTTTTGCCCCAGCTCCTCACTCCCTGGATTCTTTTTCCCTGCTGCACGTCATGCACACCAAGGGAGCTTGTCCTCCAGAACCAGCACGCCACTCCTTCTCCCTTTGTTTTTCCATTCCTTTCTCCCATTGCCCCTAAAAGTCCACTGCCCGAGCTATCTCTTCTCATTCAGCTACCTCAATGTGACTCCTCCCCCTTTACTTTCCGTGCTGCTCCACTACCCCCTAAGCACCAGCCCCGAACTACCCAAGACCTCTAGAGCTCCTACTCTCCTCCATAGCACCCCAAGCACCTGGTCTTTCCCTCTCCCGAAAGGCACCCAAGCCCTGCTTCATCCTAGGCTGAGGTACCCGAGTTCTTCTTCTCCCAAAGCTCCTCCCCAACACTGGTCTCCCTCCTCTTCACTGGTTTCTCAAGCCGAGCTACTCCCATCTCTCCTCCTCCATTGCTTGAGCTCCAGCTGTGTCTCTTTATTTCTACTCCAGCAGCAGCCTGAGCACCCTGCTCGTTTTCTTCTTTATTCATCAACAAGCAGTAACCAGCTCGAGTACTCCTTTGCTCCTGCTCAACCGTCTCCTCTACCCCTTCTCCTTCTCTACTCCCCAAGCTCAGCTCACCCGAGCAGCCCAAGTAGCTGAGCTGTTTCCCTCATTGCCGAGCTTCCTTGTTTTCTCATCTCCATCTCGAGCAGCGCCAATCCTTAAGCTCTTTTGGTTCCTTAAGCCCACGGCTACTGCCACTACCCCCTTGCTACTGCCGTGATACCGCCTACTTCCCTCTCCTTTTTTCTCTCCCGACAAATGTTTGGAAGTCCATAACCTCTCCTTCGTAGCTCCAAATGAACCCATTCTTTTTCCTATGACCTTATAAAATCAAACCCTGCTCAATAGTACCAGTTTCATAATTTTTGGAATTATTTGAATTTCAAATTTGGAATCAATTCATAAATGAGCATGTTATGTAAATACTTTTAGCATGGTTTAACTGGTAAATTCCTTGTTGCATAAAACCAACCATGCAATGTTAGTTTCAGTACATCCTTACCCTCAAAACCTTTTATGTCATAATAGCATTAAGAACTTTGAAAATCCATTAATAGCAATTCATTTCGATACACATGTATGTATATATATATACATGCGCACATGTCTTTTTAATCTCGTTCTAACAGTCAGATATAGAGGTTTCTAAAACTTTAAAACATGGATAATGCTCTCTGGACCCAAACCTTTGTATAAAAGCTAACAGCTTATAAAAGCTAATGTGATCCTAATCATGCAAACCCTAGTTTTCCTAAACGTAAAAACCTTTACCTCATGTGATTTAATTCCATCACAACATTTTGAAAACCCTGGCATCCTTCTAAGAGCAATGCATGGTTTTAAATGTTGCATGAGTGTATTTTGGTTCTTAAATGGTTTTTCCTCGCACCGTTGGTGATTCGCTATTTTTCTCGACGTGTAGTTGCGACGCGGCGATACCTCACGCGCAGGATCCCCGATGTTGCCGTACCAAGTTTGCGACCGAGATTCGACCAATAACGCCAGGCAAGCTCTCCGCCCTTTATCATGTTGTAACCTAATTTTACGAAATGCTATTTTATTTTCAAAACATGCACGCTATGTTTTATACCCGTTATTTTATGTAGCCAAGTTATGTCCGACACTTAGAAAACCCTAGTCCAACCCTTAACACCTTGTCACCCTAAGGACTACGTATTCCGGAAGAAATAACGGAGACCTAGGGTAGAGTATGTATGTATGCTTAGCCCTGCAGTAGAAAAACTAGGTTTTTCCAAAAAGGGAAGAAATACCCCATATTTCATGTGGTGACAATTTGAAAACGGGCCGTCGTGTCCAGAGGTGTATGAAGGTAGCATAGCCATGGGTTGGTATGTTTTACTGTGAATGGTTTGTGAAACCAAAAATGAAAATGGAGAAGATTTTGATCCGGGTCGGTAATGAAGGGTGAAAGCAGGGAGCTTGTTTAAAGAGCGAGGTAAAGCCCGGCGTGGTACTCGCTGCCCGTTTACGGGAGTGGTGTGGAGTCCCGCTCGGATCACCTAAGGACCGATCTTAAGTGTCGTTTGGCCAAGTCTTACCGTACGTCCACATGTCCTTTATGGGAAGGACTTGACATAGTACCTGGCCTAAACTAGCATGAACCCGTAGGCAGTGTGTAGCATGCAGATGAGGCTGTGTCCTCTGTAGAGAAAAGTTTCCGCGGGAAAGCGATGGCTTGTTCGCCACAAAGTTGGAACACCAACCTCCTTACAAGTGATGATACTGACTCAAGCTAGGTTTGGGACATGTCCTTCTGGCGGGTTCATGGCTGGGTTCACACCGGCGAAGAGTCTCGTTGTACTAGCTCTGGTAGCATGCGGCGTGCAGTATGCCCAGGGTGAACTACATCGTGTGGGTAAAGCCGTACCACCTCTACAGAGGGTTAAAACTATTCGAATAGCCATGTCCACGGTCAAGGACAAACTTGGTTAGGCCACACTAAAGTAGACTGACTTTCAAAGTCAAAAAAATAGATTATAGGTTATGGGTTTAAGGACGCGATCCGCCGTGTTCGCAGGGCGTCATGCCAATTTCCCGTTGTGTCGGGAAAAGTGAAGAAGGGGTTTCCCCGTGGACTCGGGCAGATCCTAGTATCCCCGTAGGTGCCAGGTGAGCTATGTCTCCCTGAGGAATCAGGTGATTACTATGTTTTCGTTGGTATCTCCGTAAGTACGAGGTGAGTTTTGTCTCCCTGAGGAACCGGGCGATTACCATGCTTTGCCGTTACGATGGAAAGCACAGAGATGAACTCCCCGTTGTAACGGGTAGAGTGATTCAAGCAGGTACCTTATCTCGTTGCGTCGAGATACCTTTCTAAAATTGCTTTTATATCTATTTACATATTTCAAATGCAAACTTACTTTCCCGCACAATATGAAACCTAGGCTAGAGCCAATTTCTTGATAATTCCCTTGCATGCTCATATCCGTGATAAACTCCTTGGCGGAGTGCTTGCGAGTACATTCAATGTACTCACCTGGCTTGTTGATTTGGCCAGACAGAAGGGCGACCGTTCGAAAGCGACGACGGTATCCGCGATAACTAGGGCGAACCCCCAGTCAGTTGCCTATCGGGTATGGCATACTGGTGGGCCACATCTTCGCTCGATTTCCGCTGCAAGATTTTTAGCCAATGGGCTAAAGGTATAATTTTTCCGATCTCAAAGATCGATTACGTATCTTATTCTAATAAGGGCGTGTATGACCTTGATACACAGGTTAACTTGTGTGTACCGGCTACTGATCATGGGACCGGTACAGTAAACACAAGGGCTTATCCAGCCTTAAAACCGGGTACGCCACACTCCTCCCCTCTCCCATCCCGTCTGCAGCCTCGCCGCCGGTCAGACCGGCCGAAGCATCCACTACTACAGAATGGGCTTTTACTGACGGGCGGCTAACCCCCTCTACTGACGGCCAGGGGGCCCGTCAGCCTGGGAATGTCAGTGGAGGGGCGCCCTCCACTGACGGGCAGGCGGCCCGTCAGTAGTGTACGTGACTACTGACGGGCCCAATTTACCCGTCAGTGGAAACCCCTCCAGGGCTGGGTGTGGCTCGCCTTGGAGGTATCACCACTGACGGGCCCCTGTTGAGTGCCCGTCAGTGGTTTCGCGTTTCACTGACGGGCCTATTATAAGGGCCCGTCAGTAGTTGTATTCAGCACATATTTCAAAAATATGTTCAAAATTTCACAAATTTTATAAATATTCACAAATTTCACAAATATATTCAGCACATAGTCAAAGCTCATAATCACATAACACATTCGTAATCACATAACAGTTGACATAACACATTTATAATCACATAACACTTCACATAACCGTTGATCACAAGTATGAAAGAACACAAGTACGTTTGACGAGCGACATAATAAAGTTGTTAAGTTTAGAAAGAACATAGTGGCAAATATTCGTCAATTTCAGAAACAATGAATCTATCGATGCCCGCTTAAGTTTGGCTTCAGAAAATTGGGGGCCGACGTAGAATTCACCCATTGGATTGATGACTTCAAAGTTGATGACTTTGGCGAAGATTCTTTGCATGCGGGCAAAGTCCTGACGCCAGTCGTACAAGTGACTTCCCAGCTCACACCAAGCTTTCAGTTCTTTCATATCTTTCCAATACTTGTTCTTTGACTGGATCCAGCAGTCCATATGGGCACAGGTGTAGTACCCACATGTCACGCTATTTTTTGGCTGAATTTTGGAAGGAAAGGTGTAATGGTGTACCATTCTTGTCGCTTTTGAAGGTATTTTACTATGTCCCATGAACTTGGCTTTCCAAAAAGCTGTATCCAAAATATTAGTGATATTGCTGAAGTCCGATCTCTTGGTCTCGTCAGAGTCAAGGTAAAATGCCTTGGCCCAGCATGGAATGATCACAATGAGGACCCAGTGGTCGTTGCGTAAATGTGAACAAATGGACGTAAGCTAGCAGGCGGAGATACATGCGTAAAAAACAAAAAATTCCCACGGTGCTAAGTTAAAGGACTTACGGAGGGTTGTAGGGGGCTAGTAGGTAGTTCTTGTCCTTATGAACGATGAACGCATGCGTAAGGTATTTTTCCAGAAAGACTCGACAGTCCGGGGTCGCAGCATAGCCTTCGTTCATGCATATCGGATCGATTATTCCAATATTGGAGTCGCGTAGACGTCTGCACTCTTGGGCTTGGTAGAGAGCCCATAGCCTGACCATCATGGTGTTGAGCCTATAGAGGTTGTACATGTTGAAGAGGTCTTCAAAGTTGATGTCGAAGGTGTTCTGGTCGTTCTCCATGAAGAAATTGTAATCTCTTGGCACCTTGACCTTCCAATATTGGCAAAATGTTTGTGGATCTCTAGACATCTTTAGGTAATCTTCATGCAGCGCCTTCATATCCTCCAAAAGATTGTCCAACTCATCCTGCGAGAGCAGGTCTTGACCTGGATAGAAAACCTCTCACCAGAGACCCATGCTCCGTGTAGATAATTTGGATGATGATGCTGAGAATGATAAGGATTTCTTCATCAGCTTTTGCTCCTTTCTTTCCTTCTCGCCGGTGCCGGCCCGTCTCTTTTTACTTTTCTTCCTCCTGTGTAGCGGCTCAGGACTCTTGCCTGCCGCCATCGCTGCTTCCAGTGTTCCGGCTAGTGTGGTGGGAGAGATAATCGTCCCTTTGGGTTGATCCAGCGGGTCGCCTTGAGCCTTGGAGCGCCTTTCCGGTGGATCGTTGTTTGGTTCATCCGGCGCCTTCGGGGACTGCAAAACTGGCTCCATGTACTGGTCCCCGACAAGACGGTCCTCCAGGTCTTTAAACGACGGAGGTATTTGGCTGAGGCCCAATGGAGATCGTCCGACTGATGGAGAGGGGTTGCTGGACGAGGGGGCCGTGCGAGGAGAGGCCGTCGCCCTCTCCGGTGAGCCGCACCACCGCCTTCCCTCTCCCGCCCCATCTGCAGCCTCGCCACCGGTCAGATCGGCCGAAACATCCGATCTGACCGGGCATCCCGAGCCGACCATCTGACCGGGCATCCCGAGCCGACCGGCCGATCATGTGGATTAGGGTCTTAATGACTCCATTAATGGTGTCGTTAGGACAACATTAATACTAATGATTGCGTAATTATTGTAAAGCTTCATTAATACTAATGATTGCTATTTAATGTTAATCCAACACCTTAATGGCGTAATTAATAGCTAACAGTGCATTTAATAAGTCTTAAGTGTGTCTCAATGAAAGATGGGTCCCACGGTTCAGAATTAAAGAAAATATTAAAAGAAAATAAAATGAATATGACAAGTGGGCCCCACTTGTCATTGACTCGGTCAACTTTGACCCGAGTTGACCGAGGGGCCCTCCTGTCAGCCTCTGAGGTTAAAAATGAATTCAGTAATAAAAATATTTATATTTAATAATTAGTTTTCTTTACTGAGAAAAATACAAAAAGGATTTTTAAATCGATTAAACCTTAGAAAATTTATAGAAAATTCATCTTTAATCAGAAAAATGCAAATAATATATCAAAATGTTCAAAAAAATGAGATCTACTCAAATATTTCATTTCCATCCATGTTTGCATGCTAGGAAAAATAAAAATGGCTAAAAACTCAAATTAGGGTTTCCCTGCGTCCGGACTCCGATTAAATTGATTCCACTTGCATTAGTCGTTATTTTGAGTTCTCCATGCCATAACATGCATTTTATTTCATGCCGATGTTCGGCATCATGGTATTTATTAGTGCACCTGTTTTGTCCGGTGTTTTCGTTCCTTCCGATAGGACCGGAAGATCTCGGCGAGTATAATCTTGAGCAGGAACAGGACTTAGTAGCGGAACCGCAAGGCAAGCAGCCCCCTTTGAACATCTTGCGGATAACCTATTACTTGCAATTTACTATTTATTTTCAAAACCGTACTGCATGCGTTTAACTGATATTTTATGCTAAGTGTTAGCTTTATTCTCTGCATAAAACTTACTTTGTCGCTCAATCAACACCACCGACCCTCCCAACTTGTTTAGAGTAGATTACTTGTTGTTTTAAGATTGCTTATATAGCTAATGATGCTTAGACCTGCTTAGTTGTGTAAAAGTCATAATTCCTTGGATGGCAGGCAAAGCACAACACTCTGGATGGGTTAGAGGATAGGTGGGTGTTCACCGGGAAGTGCTTAATAAATCTGACTAATAACAATCGGGTTTAGACGAGAGGCCATGCTGGGAGCGTGGTGGGTTGTCTCATTTTTCCCATAAGGACCGGTTCCCGGTGTCCTTTCGAACCAAGAATTACGTACTTCTACGCGGGTGGTATAATGGGCCACCCACGACCGAATAAATTGTCTAGACTTAAGTCATGAGCCGCATAGTTTGCTATTTCATTTGTGGTGTGAGTGAAAAAGGATGTGGTGTGATACTTCAATATAGGTGTAAGGGTTACACACGGTATGGGACCGCGGATGTATCACCTGATACAACTATTGGGACCGTGTCGGAGTACCGGTCGGGCTGGTGTACACGGAGTAGACCATCAGGGCGGCTCAGGCTTAAGTCGAAACCATGGTAAAGGTCGTGTTCAATCACACTCTGCTAACACATCTCGTAAAGTGTGTCGTGGCTTGGGGCCTAGCATTAAGAGTCAATTGATGCGTGTAGGTAAAGATATACACCCCTACAGAGTTTGAACTATTCGAATAGCCGTGTCCGCGGTTATGGACAGCTTGGTAAGAATCCGCATCGAATTAGACAACTACAACATTAAACTAAAACTTGCCCACTCTAAGGATGAGGTATTAGCGGTTGCTTTCTCCCGGGTGGTCGAGGAAGAATCGAGGGTTTTATGTGTTCTATGGTCTGCTTTAGATTTCATTATGGAGTTTTAGCTCATCCCCTTTAAAAAGTATTCCAGTAGACGGATTTCAATCTACTTACAGATATTGTTGAAAGAATAAATCAGCTTTCCGCAAAACAGTCCAAAAATAGCCCTTTTAAAACCTGATGCATCTATTACTAATTTCCCCTTGTAAGTCTTTCGGAGTACAATTTTGTACTCACCTTGCAGTTGTTGTTAATTTTCGTGCAGAAGAGACCATACCCTCCACGGATGGTATCTACGTAGAGATCGACACCGACATCGACTAGTCGCTGGTGATCCCGGGCAGTGGTCCTGCCCTGGGTTCGGCAGCTCAGTTTGTTCTGCCGCCACTTTTGGCCTGACCTTTTGGCTTCTCAGCCATATACATATACTCTTCCGCTGTGTAATTAACTTTTGGTGTGTATTATGTTGTTAAGTTTTCGAACAACTAGTATTATTGTAGTTTATGTCATAGAGTTGCTGTTGTGATACTGGTTTGTTCTCACCTGCTCATGTGCCCTGCGTGTATGTTTTTGAAGCACATGATGTGGGTAGGGTTTCAGGGTCTATAACATAGAGTTGTTAGGTTTAATCATCCCTCTGAAGTGACTCTCCCACTGAGAGTTCGGGAACTATATCATCCTACTCCAGCCGAGCATTAATTTACCGGCACGAGTTCGGGGTTGATGTTCCGGCTCAGTGGGGAAAGAGTGAGGAGACCATATCACCCTACTACTCTGTGCATTAATTTGCCGGAGCAAGTTCGGGGTTGACGTCTGGGGCTATTCGAAGCCATATCACTCCACTCCTCTGGGAATTGACACCCTAGAGTTGAGGTCGGGGTTGACATTTCGACTTAGCAGGTGATTTCATCTAAGACTCCCTGTTATTGATCCTGGGTCTCAACAGTTACGGCGTCTAGGGCGGAGTCAGGATTTGGATATAGAGAGAGACAAGAGATAATGATCACATAAAAGATATAATATAATAGTATATTAAATTTTAAATATAGTTTTAGCATCAAATTATAGAAACATATGTGCTGTAATATAAAAGAAAGCTACATCTTTATTAGTTCAAATTTAGCTCTACGACTACCAAACTCATTGAACAAGTACATAATCTCATCGGAGGTGATGAGGACATCCCTAATACCTATACAATTATATCTCCACAATTCTAAATTATAGTGACACGAGCTCGAGCACGTCAACTTAATTGTCAGGTAAATTTATTTTTTAGACCTCCATCATTGTCTTTGAACTCCATGATGTTACCTAAAAGAGATGGTGTTATATTATTTAGGAACATGAGTTCAAGTGAGGAGAAGGATGGCAGCACTACAAGGATGGAGTCAAGCTATTTCAAGACTTTGGAGCCACCATAATGGACGACATCTACAAGCTTCCACTTTGCATTTTTGTCCATAAATAGTTAATAGTGTTGCATCACCTTTTTCAGGCCAAGGGCTACGTATATTTTAATTCAGCAAACTAAGAAGTCCTAGTCGTGAACAATACATCTTTCCACCCTTTCCTATATAAATCACCCGAGTCCCTAGGATTAGATGGATTTCATTAAGTTGTTTAGCTACTCCTACAACTTAGCATCTACAAGTCGTGTAGGACTACCGCCTTGTACAGATCGTCAGTGGAATTCTAAACACTTTCTTCTAACTCTTGTGCCAATTTTATACTCGCAATTTCAGATTACAACTTATCTTAACTCTTGCTGGTTCTTCGGTTGCTTTGCAGGAACTCGAACTTCGTTGTTCAGGTTGATCATGTCTACGACAAGGTCAATAACTATCGGAGATTGGTTTAGCGATTGCTAAGGCATATTGTCATGTATGGTCTAGTCGGATCGTCAAGGTTAATCTCCACCAAATCGATAGCTACCTTTGTCTCATCGAAAGATCGGGACATCGTCTCATCAAGAGGTGACATTTGCTGCTATTTCTTTCTCAATATAGACGAACATGTAATGCCAAAGTGATAAAACGATGATGGCTGACATTAATGGAACGACGGTGCGGTGATTCATCCAACAAGTCAACAATCTCATTGGAGGTGACCTTCACAGCTACTTCCTTCTCAATATAAATGATCATGTAATGCCGAAGTGATGGAACAACGACACCATAGGAATAACGCTCGACGAAGCGCTCGAGGACAGCTTGCTGGTAGTGTCTTGCTAGCCAATAGTGACTTAGACATGTTGGTTGAGACATGTTGACTTAGCAAGTTTATCATATCAGTATTATATGTTGATGATATCTTGCTAGCCAACACTAACTTGGACATGTTGGTTGAGACCAAAATATTTCTTTCATTTAACTTTGACATGAAAGATCTTGAGGATGCCTCTTATGTTCTAGGCATAGAAATCCGCCAAGATATGTCTAAAGGGATATTAGGACTATCCCCAAGAGCTTATGGCCCAGTTCTTTTCGGCTTCTCCAGGAGCTTCTTCTAGAAGTTGCCCCCTCCCAGCTTCTCCCAGAAGCCCTCAAATTCGTCGGGGCTTCTAATTTAGACAACCATGACTAGTTTAGAAGCCCCGACGAATTTGAGGGGCGGCTTCTGGGAGAAGCTGGGAGGGGGCAGCTTCTAGGAGAAGCCCTTGGAGAAGCTGAAAAGAACTGGGCCTATATTGACAAAGTCTTTAAGTAATACAATATGCAAAACTGCTCTACCACTCCCGCCCCTATTGTTAAAGATGATAAATTTGGTTTATTCTAATAACCAAGAAATCAATTAGAAACTAACTAAATGAATAAAATTCCTTATGCCTAAGTTGTTGGGAGCATTATGTACACTCAACTATGTATGCGCCCTGATTTAGCATGTGTGACTGGAATGCTTGGCAGATATCAGTCTAATACAAGCTTAGATTGCTGGAAGGCTGCCAAGAAAGTCTATCACCTTGAGACTACGTGCTTACATATAGAAAGACTATCACCTTGAGATTTTGGGTTATTCAGACGCTGACTTTGCAAGATGTGTGGATACTAAGAAATGCACATCAAACTATATCTTTACCCGTTAAGGTGGAGCCATTTCGTCACTTATTGCATCTTCAATGATGTAATCAAAGTTTATGGCATGCTATGAAGTTACTGGGCAAGCTGTTCGGCTTAAATATTTTTCCCGAGACTTAGAGTGGTCGACATTATTACTAACCCACTAACGCTATTCTATGATAACAAAGCTGTTATTTTCTTTGCGAGTAACAACAAGTCAAGTGGTGCTTCCAAGCATATTGACATTATCATGTTGTGAAAGATAGTACCTAGGATCAAATAAATTAATATTTAATATTTAAGTATTAAGTTTATGCTTGCTGATCTCCTTACTAAAGGTTTGCTACCATATATCTTTCGAGAACATATTGCTGACGGGGGTCTATTGGAAAGCCTGTAATTCTAGAATAATTATAATAATAAAATTTCAAATTTTGATTTTGGAAATAAGAGACTTTGTTTCAATCGGTTAGTGCACATAACGATTAATAAAGGAAACAAACAACAACAAGGACCATAATGAGGGAGTATGCCTGCATGCATACAAACTCCCTAATACCATAAATAATTACCATGTTGAGATGGAGTATTATACTATAGATGATGGGGGTTTGCAAGATGATTAGACTCTCATTGTGGCTACATTACCTTCATGCAGTGCTCTTGTCGAGATGTGGAATAATGATATAAGCCATTTGATCAAATGCGAGATTGTTAGAAATATTATGTGATCAATCGCTAATCAATAATGCGCCTTTGATCAGTGGCTTAAATGCAAAGTGGTTGGTCCCCAGTCAAGAAGCGCTAAAAAAGGATAGGACTGCCCTACACCTAATTAAGGTTGAGCTTGATTAAGATTAACCTACCCCTAATACTCTATTACTCAAAACCAATTTAGAGAGTGTTTCCATTGACTTGAAGATCAACCACGTCGTCGGTAGACTCACCGAGATGGTGATCTACTTTCTCTACTTCTTCTACCACAACTATAAAGATGACATTGCCAAATACAGGTCAACCTATTAAATTCTATATTAATTATTTCGTATTCACGAGATTAGACGAAGATTCATCCTTAATATGATTAATTAAAACCGACCCGTACCAACCGCGGCGTAAATTGTCATGCCAACCAGGAAACTGATGGTTAGATAAAGGAGGAAATCCACCCAAGGCGGACAGCGGCACGGTGCTCGGACATCGTTCTCGTCTGCACCTTCCTCTTCTGGCTCTAGGCACGCCCTCTTTGACTGCTCGTACTGTTGCTCGTCGTCGAAGTACGTTGCCGAGGCCCTGTGGTACCAACCCCCCCTTCGAAGGTGGCCAGCGACGCCAGCTTGGTGTAGACGCGCCTCCCGCCGCCGGCCTTGGTGACGATGACGGTGGGGCAGAGTTCCCTGCAGATGCAGCACCGATGATTGCGTTCGACGAAGCGGATCTTGATTGTGCATTCGGAGCAGACCTCGCGGTGGCCGCACGGCCCGATCGCCACCCACTCGAGAGGCTCCATGCACACCGCGCACTCGAGAGGCTCCGTACGTACTACGTCGATGTCGATGACGTGGCAGTGATTGTCAGCGGCAAGCTGTTCGGCTCCGCCATTGCCAGCGGCAAGCTGAGCCATGCCCGAGTTTAATTACACGATGGGGAGTGATCGATTATGTACGCACGTATGTGTGTAGCCCTATGCTGTAGTTTATTATGATCAATTAATCCATGGCGCCGCTTGCTATATACTACGTACGTACGGACCGGATTCGCGTCGGGTTCGTATTAACGTAGGCAGATCGCAGATATTAGCAGTCGATCGGATTCGGAAAAGGGTCAGATCATCTCCATCGATCAATCGGTGCACCACTCGTCAGCTTTCAACGTATGTCATCCAATCGATGTCCTCGGTGGGCCATGCATGTGATAAACGGACTCGGACTCGTCGTCTTCCTTTCGTCGCAGCCTCTCGTTACCTTTTGACCTGGTTTTGGCGGTGTCTCGGTTGGATCCCTCTCCTCGCCTCCCACCCTGTTCTTGGGTCGTGACCCACCTCGCCGTAGCCCGTAGTACTGGCGCTGCTATTCGCGTGCGCTCACGTCCCCAAGAACGTTGTTCTGTTCACCCAGCCGACTGCATGCTCTAGCTTCTGCACCTCCCCTGTAGCCGCAGCCGGCCAGCCGCCGTCCTCGATCGATGACCTTGCACTTTTCAGTTTATGTGATGATCGAGGAGTTGTTCAAGCTGTTGGTCAGAAGAATGCCGGCGTAAACCGACATGAACAGAGGAATCTGCAAGATGGGCAGGAGGAGGCGAAAATGCTCCTTGCTACGCTGATCGCTCTGCTTGTTGGCACGCTAGCTGCAAGAACTGGGAGGTAAAGTGCTGGCCGAGATTGAAGTTGAGTGCGAGAGATTTGGGGATGGTGTCGGGGGAGAACGAGAAAGATAGGGGACGCTGCTGCGGTTTGGTCCGTTTGGGCCGAGAGACCTGCTTTGGCTCGACCATCTCAGCCCTTTGGTTATTCCTAATACTCCCTCCGTTTCCATTTGCTTAGTACTGTTAATTTTGATCAGTTACCATCGAAATCTTTATATAATGATATTTTACTAAATATTTAGTTTATATGAAAATGGTATTGTTAGATTTGTAGTAACAAATACTGTATAAATACTACACTTTAATAATTGACTAGCAATCGTGTACGTGCAATGCACGACAAGCGTAAATTAAATCGCGCATACATATAATATGTCGTGGCTACTGATGACACTATACTTTAACAATTGAGAAGCGTTAGCATTAAACTAGTAGTCAAAATGTTACTTTAAAGACCGTGCAAAGCCAATAGTACCAAATTAAAATAAAACGGAGTATTAGCATTTTACAGTTGTTGATTTAACAAAATATCATAAAAGGGACGCATCCACAAAGTGGTAAAAGCACGAACAGAGTAATCGTGAAGTGTACCAATTTCTTTCAACGTCATATAACTAAACTGGTGTTCTCTTGGTGATACATAACCAAATTTTCCCGTTTTTAGTGGTGATGACGATTTGGGGCTTGTTATGAGATTTTGGTAATGTCATCAGTGGTCACGCTTTTAACACTCCACTCTGTACTGTCATTTGCAATTTGCAATATATTTCAGCGTACGCATGTCTTAAAATATTAGAGATGTAAAATAACGGAGGCATAGTATAAGATACATGGATGAAATAACGGATTTTCTTTTTCCAGGAGGCTAGAGCCATACATAGCATCACAAACATTCAGAAGGTTTAATCGTATCATACATCACCTGCTGCTAAGCATATAGAACGACTTTGACAAAATTTCTACTTCTCTATGGAGAGGGGCAACGAGCATAAGAGGGCGTGTGCATTGCACGGCAGAGAAAAATCTTCCCGTATACAAATTCACTTTCATTCTCTCATTAACAGGAGAAAAGAGTAGACACTAGAAACTAACACTCGACGAAACACATAATTAACCTCTAAATCGACGTCAGGAAATTTCAAAATTGACGCCTTGGCTTTGATTCTGCTACTGTAACTCGGATCTGCCTGCCGTCCAGGTCCTACATAACAAAAACATACACTCAATGAGCATACCTATTTAAAAAAAAACATGTGAAGAATTACATGTCACATCAAGTAACTAAATAGATATTATGTTGGAATTTGACATTGTAAACATAATCTACAAGAACTTACCACGCCATCAAGGTTTGATATCGCATTGTTGACCTCGTCGGCAGAGCCATAGGTGACAAAACCAAATCCCCTCGACCTCCCACTGTCCCGGTCGTAGATGACCTTAGCATCAAGCACCTTTCCTTGCTCGCTGAACAGGTTCTCGAGTGTCGAGTTGTCGACACCCCAAGATAGGTTCCCCACGTAGAGTTTGTTGCCTGAATCGAAGCTACCACCGCCACCGCCACCGCCACCCATACCCCTTGGTGTTCTTGGTGCGAATTCATCTCTAGGTGGTGGCGGCCCTGAGTTAACCCTCAGAGGTCTTCCTTGAAATGTCTAATTTGAGAGATAAAATCAATTAGTCAACAGTCCAACACTCCAATGTAATGCACTATGCATATAACAGAAGAAATTCAGTCTCAACAATTAGCTAAGTTCTCACTAAAACGTTTATTTATGCTAGCAATAAGATCTCACGCTTATAGTAAGGCAAGCTTAAGTAGGAATCGTTGCCACATAAACAATCAGCAAAAAGTCTACTATTTACATCACTACATGAAAAAACAACACCCTAAAATTGTATAGAGAATTAACTTTTCCACAGTAGTGTGTACATTTTCTCTACAGATAGCCATTAAAACACATGAAGTATACCAAGATAGCGTACCAACATAAAGCGCCTTAAAACACATGAAGTATACTCACATAGCCATTGAATTGCTCGACAGCCGCCGAAACTTCCTCAGCTGTAGACATCGTGACGAATCCAAATCCACGGCTTCTTCCAGTCATTCTATCGTATACAACCTGGAAAAAAAGGGGATCTTATATCATTCTGCAGAAAAAGGGTCCAGGGCTTCGTGCGCAGCTCTGCTACAATTGAACATCCATTTTTGCCGTAATTTACCATGCCACTGAACCAATTCGAATGTAGTCCAAGCGGAGACATTTTTTACAATATCTAATCTTATCCTGAAGAAAAAACAATCTCTTTTGCACAATTCTTCATCTATCGGATAACCTGACAGCCACCATACTGAAACGAAATGTCCTGACTCTGAAGTCCCTATCCTATCCTAACCATGCAACACTGAGCAGAATTTTACATCTTTTAGGAGATTAGAGTTCGCGTGAATCTAGTTAGTAATTACTGAGGCGAGAGACTGTTAATGTATACCTCGACCATCTCGACGGAGCCGGCCTGCTCGAAGAGCCCGGCGAGCTGCGCGCTGTCGACGGTGAACGGCAGGTTGCCGACGAACAGCTTCAGGTCCTCGGTGTACTCGGCCTCCGACTCCCCTCCCTCCCCCTCCCCCTCGTGCTCCGCGTCCTCCGTCTCGAACTCCGACGACACCGCGACGGCCACGGGCAGCAGCAGGAGCCGCCTCCGCGGCGCCACCAACGCAGCCGACACGGTGCGCAGCGGCCTGCAGGGGAAGGAGGGAGCGGAGGAGTGGGCGGCGGGCTTGGCGAGGGGGAGGAAGCAGTGGGAGAGCGAGGTGGAGAAGAGGGTGGCCGCCATTGCTGAGTGGGGGGGGAGATAAGACTCGCTGGGGATAAGGTTCTGCTGGGGTTTGGAGGCGAAGGGTGGGAGGAGTGGGTTTGCGAGTGCAATGGGGGACGGGTTTTTATAGCATAGGGGGGATGGATGGCCAGGATGGCCAACGGTTGGATATTTCTCTCGAGGAGATATTTTTCTGGGGTTGAGATTAGGAGGGTGTTTGGCCCACTGGCAGTGTGAGAGGCCAGCCAATTGTTTAGCTGGAATCTAGCTGTCTGAATATGTTGAGATTGGATGGGATAATAGATTTCATTTCATCCATCGGAATCCTTCTTTTAATATTTTACCATAATAATCCTATTATGGCGAATGACATTGAGGCCTCATTTGAATACACAGTTTTCTTTCTACAATTCCACAGGTATTGAATTGTCTCGTGTGAAATTACTTTGAAATTTTTACCTAAGAGAAACTTGGTTTCTTTTGAGAGGGTCAATAGAGAAACTGAACTACACCCTCTGATCTCATTTAGAAGCATATTGTACTGAAAATGTCGCCAACATTCCTGTTGAAAATGATCTTTTTAGGAAAGCGTTATTGTTGAAAATAAGGCCCACTCGAACTAGACAGCGAAGTGGTAAACATAAGCTGCTCTTACCAGCCGATTAACCATGAAGCATAGGGCAGCACAAAATTTCTAGCATACCAGCCCAAAATGCAGGGCAATAGCTTTGACATAGTAGCACGAGTGCGTACATAGAAGATACAAGTGCCGCGTAATCCCAGGGTTCAGAACCCAGGGGCACACAAGCCATGACATGCACACCTACAAGTCTCGCCTTCTCTCTCAGCTTAACAATTCGCTCTTTTGCCAAAAGACAATCACCATAACAGTGTCAAATGTGCTCCCGCAAATATCAGGCCTGTCCTCCCTTGCCTACAAATTTTGTACAGCTAAGGATATCTGTTGTAATTCCGAAAACATGGGTCTGCTCAATTGTCATTCACTCGCCAAGCTCGCAGGATCTTTCAAGCGCTCCCGCAGTATCTCACAGAGCTTACTGCAAGCATCCATACAGAGCTCTACTGCCTATTGATGAACATAGCAAGATGTTAGTATAATTGCTTTGCTTTGCTATCATCACAGGTATGCAGCAGATAAGACATACATTGGTGATTTTGCCATCAGACCACTCCCCAGTGAGCGTAAGTTGTGTGATCTCCTTGCGGGCTGGCATGTAAGATACCATAAGGCTTCCGTCTTGCCATGCCTCCTCATCTGAGGTTGGATCGATAATAACGTTCTTCCCTAAACAGGACTGGCACATGGAAGTCAAAGTTGATTGGCTTCAAGCTTATATATCTGTCTGTCGTACATGCGTCATAAAGCAGAGAGAATGTGGGGGTCATACCACGGATACTGATGTAACAAGGTCATACATCATGATACCAGCATCTGCTAATGCAAGACTAGCGCAAGATATAATGATGGGAAGATCACCTGAAATGAAAGAAACAGCAGTAAGGATAAGGTAGTAGTTGTTTTTTCTTTTAAAAAGATAGTTCTGCAGAAAGAAATGGTGAGGGAATAGAGGCTTCTATCAAACAAAATATGGGAAAAGACACGCAAGAATGTACCATCATATTGTACCTTTGCTCGTGCTGGCAAATGTGATGAACCACAGACCCAACATATCATCAATTAATCATGACTAAATATGTTCTTTTTCCTCAAATAAGTAAATACTAAAACAAAACAGCATGTTCATACCATGAACTTGTGAGTTATAACCTAGCTTTAACTTATCTTACAAGACCAAGAACATCAGAGACTCCAATGCGTCACTAAGATGAGCAAGACTATGCATGAACATAATTTCCAAATAAACACAAGAGCAGTAAGCTTAAGAGCATTCCCTAAAAAAAGATGCAACATGTAATCTAGCGTAATATAATTAAGACACAAGCAAAGTCATGAATAGTATCATACTGCCGCCAGACTCAAGAACCAAGGCAAAAACATCAACAGTGGTCTTTGGGAATGTGTGTAGCATTACTGCGCCTTCCAGGGCTTTATGAAGCATTCCTGAGTACTCTTTGTTGTCCAATCCCTGAAATGAATACGCATGCTATCAATACTTACTTTCAAACATATGTGATTGAATAAGACAATTCTCCAAATAAGAGAGAAGAGCCAATTAAACAGCATACCTGTCCACGTATACCAGTGGCAAATGTTGTATAGCTCACATTGCAATTGAGCCTACCAGTGTCACTGTACATCATTGCTTTCTTGCTTTCCCTCGGTCCAAACCTGCAAAGATAATAATAAAACAAACATGATTGAACAATCAACCCATAAGACAAGTCCAACAAGACTGGACAATCTGACAAGTTCACTATAAAGAAACATGAGTTCATATACTGCAAAGCTAGGAAGCACATGTTAAAGCTCAAGAACTTCAAAGTTCAAACTATCCTTGTGAATATGGGATTTTGCGCCTTGAGAAAGGTTTAGCCATATAGTCAAACCTCATGAGTGATAAGAGCACAAGTTCGCTTATATGTGTTTTGCACACTCAGACGATAGGACATGCAAATACATAGACCCAAGATGAGCACGAACTGTTCTCAATTGCTTAGTAAGTTATAAGCATTTTTTGAGTTCAGACAATGAACTTGTAAACATATCTTAACTTGGTACTATTTGATTCCGTAAACACCAAGATAAATCTTTAAAATTTCAATTATGGAATATCTTTAAAAGGATGAATTTGGCATACTTATAGATAATGGAAACTATTATGTTGTAATAAAAAAATGGATGTAATGAAAGCCATTTTTTTCACACTTGGAATCATATATACATACAAATGGCAGTATAAAAAGGCTGTTAAACTTACACTGACACGATGAGCTTTGTCTTCCCAAATTCTGCGTAAGCAGATCCTGATGCAGCAGTGGTTGGTCCTGTTTGCATAACTGCAACACACAATTAAATCATAAATGACTCCGATGCAGAACTGAGTCCCACTAGTTTCAAGTTTCAACTCCACAGGTTATAGAAAAATAAGCAATATATTCTGGTCAAGGTTAAGAGAAGAAAGAGGGAGATGTACCAACATACATTTCCAAATGATAAATCGAAGAAATAAGTTTGTGCAAGCATGTTATATGTATCATAATACTCATACGTGAACATAAAATTATGCTCTGCCCTCTAGGTTGTGGAAGCATGAATCTGCTTAAATTCTAGCATTTGCCTAAGTTTGCACTTTTCAGTCTTGGTCGTCTGATGCTCTGCTACAATTGATGCTCTGTGCATACCGGCTGTGTTCAACGCTTTGGCGCGTGCTTTTTTTTCAAAGCAGAGAGGCACACCATCAATGTAACTCAAGAATAAGCTAGAGAAGCATGAGAGCGAAACACATCTAGGATGATGTAGAGTCTCATATATCATCCTACATATTCAGTGTTCCCCCAAAAGTAACGTGGATACTAGCATCATATGCAGAAGCACGGCACAAAGTACAGATTCCAAAAATAAAAAATGTTGAGCTAAGTACAAACATAGTATGTAGGAGGAACGCTTTGGCAGAATACTAGAGAATCGCTACCAAAGCATGAAATCCAGGACTTCCATCATCTAAACGCAGGACAAAGTTGAGCATCTTAAAACTTACAAATAGCGGACAGAAAGCGCAAGTAGCTCATTCAGAAATTGGCATCTGTCAAGCACGTCAGGAAAGCATCAGCATTCAGAACATCACGGCTAAAGAACTTAGCCTGGAACTGAGCACTAGCTAAGGAGCGCAAAGGGAAAATAGACGAGCGATGTCAACATGTTTGTCACTAGATGCGGGGCAGCATACATGACACCGGACAAAGAACAAACGACTTAAAATACGCGTTGTCATCGAAGCATTTCACAATGAAAATCGTCGAATACTGCAGAACCCAAAGAGCTGGATATTGGCGTCGCGTCAGGCATGCGCTTACTGCTCGTGCATAACGTCGAACACCTCAAGTGCATACCACACAAGGGCAGAAGAGGACCTCGACCGAGATTCTTAGGCACGAAGTAGAGCATTCGACGCAGGTACAGACAGTCATTACACAGAATGAGATAAGAGATGGGGGAGCGGTGGACTTACATGCGGGACGGCAGTCGTGGAAGGAGCGGCCGTCGGCGCGGGGCCAGTCGGCATCCTCGGCGAGGTGGCGCCGCAGCTCCTCCTTCCTCTCCCGCCGCTTGTCCCCAGCAGCCGCCGGAGAGTACGTCCCTACAGCCGCCGCCGACATCGCCGGAAACTAGGTGTTCGTCTTCGTCGCCGGCCGCCTACTCCGGCAGTGCTAAAACCCTAATGGCTCTGTGTGCTGGTGCGGCGAGGGAGAAGGGCGGAAGTTTTTTCGCCATCGAGTCATCCACCTTTGCAGCCTCGCCCTTTAATCTGCTTTTAGATTCGTACATTGTAGTACTTTCTTCTCCTTAGGACCAGCCGGTCGGCCTTGGAGTACTGGACAAAATGGTCCGTGCAATTTTAAGTCTATAAAATATGTCGCTACTTAGTTACATATTTTGAAATATAAGATTATATAGTTTCTAAAATATGTAACTAACTAATTAATCATTGAATAAACATTTAGCGCTTAAAATAATTAATTTAGAAATAATAATTTTTAAATCAACTTAGAAATAGACGTTCTCCATATTTATTATATATATTATATATATTTTTAAAACATGGTAGGAGCGCTGTCTTTTCTATTAGCAGAAGAGAAATAATTACAATACGTGGTCAACACGGAGAAGACAAAAGAATAAAAGACTACAGGGGAGGATATAAATCTTCCTCCTTCCCCTGCATGCTGATTACTCCCAAAGGTCGGTCCCGTTGTCCGCGAGCTGGTTAATTCCTTCCAGGGCTAGGTAGGCCACTTTGCGGTAGGTCATTCTGGTGGTGTTGAAGATTCTTTCGTTTCGTTCTTTCCACACGTGCCATAGGATGTAGATGATGTGGCCGCTTATTTCTCTTTTATTTTGGCGTGGGGTGTTCGACAGGGATTTGTTCCACCGGTCGTCCATCAAAGTAGAGCCCTCCATGCTCGCTGTGCTGGCGAGGGAGAGCCAAGTGTTCACCATTTTGCTCACTTGTACAGTGAAAGGACAGTGGATAGCCATGTGCAGTGCCGTTTTCGGAGCCTGCAGGCAAAGAGGGCAGGTCGGGTCATGTGACCATCCCCTTATCGCCAAACCGTCAATCGTGAGGATGCGATTGTGGAGGAGCAGCCATGAGAAGAGCTTGCGTTTTGGTTCCACTCGGGCTTTCCATACTTTCTTAGTCTTGAGCCTGGGGAAGGATCCTTGGAATTGGATTGCGTAGACTGAACGTGCGAAGTGGACACCTGATCCTTCCCATCTCCATCTGATTGAGTCCGCAGCGGTAGGATCGAGGCGCACATTGCTGATTAGGCTCCATAAGTCCATGAAGTCAGCCATTTGGGATGGTGGGTTTAGCCTAGCCATCGATGAAACTCAGTTCTCATTTTCTATCTCTTTTTGGACGATCTGATTCTTCCTTCTGGTGAGTTTGAACAAACTAGGGGCGCGGTCACGTAACGGTTTTTCCCTGATCCATGCATCGAACCAGAAGGAGGTCTTTGCCTTGTTCCCCACGGCGATCTCCGTGGAGGCATAGAAGAGAGCCTAATCGGAGGCGTCACACAGGAGATTTGTGCACCCCTAGGGCGCCCCTGGGTCGTTCCATTGCAACCAAGGCCAGCGTAGCCGAAAGGCCCGACCGAAGCGCTCCAGGTCTGGGATCCCGAAACCTGCCATGTGTTTTGGTCGGCATACCGTTTTCCAGCTGACTAAGGAGTGTCCTCCACTTGGCGTTTCCCCGTCGTCGTCTTCCCAGAGGAAGCCCTTGGAAATTTTGTCAACCTTGTTGCGCACCCATTTTAGTAGTTGGAGCGCTGAGAGGTGGTAAGTTGCCGGGCCAAGAGCACCGATTTTGCAAGGGTGACCCTGTCAGCTCTCGTTAAATTCTTACCCTTCCAGCCTGATAGCCTTGCGGCGATCTTATTAATTAAGGGTTGGAAGTCAATCTTGTGCAGCCTTCAATAGTGTAGGAGGAGGCCTAGGTACTTTCCGGGAAAGATGGCCACCGAAACCGGGAAGACAGCTAGCAGTTCCTGGATGTTCACTCCCTCACATCTGATGGGAAATATCTTAGTCTTAAATCACACTTTGCAAACGTTCTCTGCGTTTATTATATAAATTCCTAAATTTACTTCTTCACACGTGATAACACCATTAAGCAACCCATGGGGTTGTCTCAAACGGAAACCAGATATTTGAGTATTACCAGATTTGGAGATGAGCGGATGTGGGGAAAGGTATTACCACATTTTTCCCAAAAATAAAAATAAAATTGCTTCAGAAGAAGCGAAAAAAAAGAAGATGGCCCATGCAGGTCTCGAACCTGCGACCTTCGCGTTATTAGCACGACGCTCTAACCAGCTGAGCTAATAGGCCTTTGTGATAATTAATATAAAAATCAGTAAACAGAAATTGAGACACTGTCTCGGTTCAAATCGGCCCACAAGCCCAGATGCTGATAGGCCACACGCTCTGTGCGGCTAACAGGTGCGGCAGTGCGTCCCAGCCCAGCATTTTGCGGGCGCGGCTGCAGGCCTAGCGGTCGAAGAAGGTCAAGTGGAGGAGCAGCGCGCGGCAGACCGGCGCGGTTGTTCCCACGGCCTAGGCCACGCGTGCGACCGATGAGGCCGACGGTCGCTCGGACGGGCCGAAAAGGCGGAGAAACGCGCCTCGTCGGGCCACTCTCCACCTGCACCGCACTTGCACGACGCCGGCCTGTGGCGAGCGGGAGACTCGGAGAGGCCGCAGTTGTCACAGGAAAATGATACTACTACTCTCTCTGTTAGAGAGAGAGAGAGAGGAGAAAATGATACTACTTGGTGAGCGTTCGTGTCGGAGCTAAGCGAAGTGGAGCATTCCCCTCCATTCTTACCTCCGCAGAGATGCTAACATTTTTGGTTCGGCGCAAACCATTCTGGTTTTACCCAACTCCCCCGATCCTTCTGCATCGGTTGCTAGGCAATTCCTGTATTATCTAACTTCGCCTAGCATCATTTGATGCAGATGTCTAACATTGTGACAGATAAAAACAGCGCCACAACTTATCTTGCTACAGCTCTTACGCATATGACGCGTGTAGCGTGGCTGAAGAAAAGACTCACCGCATCTAAACCGTGGCGACGAATCGAATGCTTCGCTTACAGGATCAAACTTGGGTCAGGTGATTATTTGTGCTTCCAACCAGACGGCCCTGCATGCCCAACAGTTGCAAGGGAATCATATACGACCACCATGTTAATCAAGGCGTATCCAACAATTGAAATTGCTCACTTTATGGTCATATCGCACATACTGCTTGACCATAGACAGCTACAAGTCACAGGATCAGATTCTCGGAACAACGCCGGCAGGCGCGCGGTTCTCTCCGGCCGTCTCCTCCTCTCTCTGCTTTGCACAGCGAGAATATATCCAACGCAGACTCGCCCTGAGAATATTAGCCGGGGAACCATGCCGCCGTCGACCGATACTTCCTCGCAGCTTCCGAGCCCGCACGAAGTCTCTTTATCACGTCACGCTCAGGACCTCGCCGCATGCATGGTCACGTTTCCGCACTTGTTAACACAGGGGCTGCGCAAGCTCTGCTTGGACTCTTCTTACATGTCGACGTCAACAGAATTTCCCAGCACGTAATGCAGCTCCTCGGAAGCTTCCTGGAACGACGAGGCAGCCTGCTTGATCTGGTTCGATGGACGCCAGAAAATCGAGCCGAAGAGGAACAGCGGAGCTGCAGAGTAGTCGGTGCCCTTCTAGATTGGACTGGACCTATTTGCCAATACGATGCGCACCCAGATATTGCTCTCAAGTGTGAGCTGTCACGCTTGATTCTTGACACGACTTCGCATTTGGCGTGATGCACTTTGGCACAATGAACTCGATTAAGCTATCGTTCGACTAGCAAGAAACGTTATTGTACTGTCTACTGTGTACAAGACGATCAAGATCACCAAAATTTATGATCAATTGGCAAAATTAGTTTCATTAAGTTGAGAATTAGTGCGTTAACCGTTGCACAATCCATCCACCACAACTCTTCGCAGAAGGAAAAAAACAAGAACAGACACAAATTCCGGCAACCAACTCTCCCTCATCTTCTGCCACACAAGCTGAGCCGTGCACCGTGCAACGAAAAAGAGACTCAGCAGAGGCCAGCCTCGAGGAACCTGACGAACTGGAACAGGTTCATCCTGCAGCCCCCGCAGCTCGCCGCGGCGATCATGACCCCGCACGCCGCGGCATCCTCCCGGAATCCCAGCCGCGCCAGGGCACCCTGCAGGTCCGCCGCGTCGATGAACCCGTCGGCGTCGCCGTCGAACACGGCGAACGCGCGCCTCAGCTCCGCAAAGCTCGGCTCCTCAGCGTCGAACAGCCGTGAAACCTCGGCGTGGCCCATGCAGGCCTTGAGCCCCTCGCCGGCGCCGGCGCCTTCGCTCACCCCCAGCCCTATCCGCTCCATGATCTCCTCCACCTCCTCCCTGCTGAGCACCTCCTCCTCCTCAACGACGTCGCCGCAGTCATCGCAGCAGGGCACGACAGCAGGCGACGACGCGTAAGCGCACTTGGCAGCGGACGCCGCGACCGACGGGGCGACGAGCGACCTCGCGAAGGACTGCAGGAAGGAGGCGTAGCTGTGGAAGAAGGCCGAGGCGGCGGCGCCGAGGAAGCCGATGAGATACGGGATGAGCAGGAGCGGCTCCCGGAACGAGAGCACACGGCGGAGGAGGGGTCGCGGCATTGCCGTGGGCGCCGTCATCTCTGCCATTGCTCGATCAGCTTGATCGATAGAGGCAGTTTGCTCGAGTGCTGCGCGCGCGGTGAGGATCGAGGAGACAGACGGGTTGATGAATGATGATCTGAAGATATGGTGTGGGGCGGGTGGGGTTTATATATATGTACGAGAGAGTAGTAAACAAGTTTGGTAGGGAGGAAGCTCGCTTTCTTGCATGCATGGCGTTGGCGCTTGGCACCGGGGCGGGAAGCTGCTTGTGTGCTTCGCACCCGCAGGAGTGTGAGAGAGATGGTTTGGGGTTTGGAAACAATAATCAATCTGAAGAAAAGTAAAGGGGCAGATGCGAATAAGGGGAGTGGACACAGGACAGGAGAAAATGGGAGGAAGCTGGCAGCAAGAGTGGTAGCTGTGGTTTGGTGCCGGATCAAATTCGTGGATCAGTTGGCACTTGACATTGCGTGCATCGGCAGGGGAAGGTTCCCGGAAGTGTGGCGTGTGTGTAGCTAGCTAGCCAGCCGGCAATAGTATAGTGCAGTCCCAACTGGCCTACGTGCATCCGAGTCCACCTATTATTCATTTCCGGCTATTTTGAAGGGAAGCTTATTGAGCGTGTAGTTCTGTCTACTGCAAAATTTCTGGTTTCGGTAGAAAGGGTTCCATATTGTGCACATATAGTTCGTCATGTAAACACCACGACCTGTTAATCTGTCTACAGCGTAGTGGCCCTAGCTAAGCTCGTCACAGGCAAAGTAAATCAGACGATGTTCGCGGTTCGCATTACTGTGGATTTGTGATAATCCCGTCTGATTGAGTTGTTTTCGTATATCTTGCCGTTTGGTTATTTGTTTTTTGGTATGACCGGTAGATTTGTTTAAAATCGTGTTCTGACGAACGGAAAATATAGTGATACTAGCTAGTACTTGTAAAACATGCAGGCATTTGAGGTGTTGAGTCACCACTACTGCGTAGATGTATATGACAAAGCACAAATTCAAATGATCATCAACTGCCACAGCACGGCGCGGCAAGGGAATCCCTTCGATGTTACGATCTGAACCCGCCTGATTCCCAAACGACCCAGGCTCTTGCATGCAGCTGGCGCAATTGGATCGCACGCACACACGCAAGTCCAAGTCTCCAAGCTCCAAACTACTGCGTAATTAACCCTAAATTCCTCGATAATGGCGACCATGAGATCCTCTCGCCCATTTTCAATGGACGCACGTACATTGATCCGGATCTAGTGTCGGGCTAATCGCGCTAGCTTAGCGCTAAGCAAATGGGTTCCGTGCTGCCTGCACACGGCTGTAAAACGTGTGTCGGGGCAGTGTCTCTGCGGAGCAGGATAACTACAAAAGGGTTTGCGGTTTACGAGCGTCTGTACTTAAACCCAAGTTGGTTCGATTAGTGAGCTTCAAAGTTTAAAGGCGAGCCCTCGCGTGTGTTCTTACTTGGTAATGGTACGTACGTCGACATGGGCAAAACCTGACGGCTTCACATGCATGTTCCCTTCGTCAGTACGGTTTGTGTATGTGCCCGGGGTTTGTTTAGTAAATGCTCGTTATGGGCTTGATCGACCGGTTTAGCTGGCATCACACTCGGATTCAGTACTTTTATCAGATCTGATCAGACCTGTAATATGACACCTAAGTAGGAGTTAGTAGTGTAGTGTAGTACTAGTAACAGAAGAGCATATTATGAACTTAATTGGCCTGTAGGAGCCAGAGCATATGGGGGTTGAATAGGAATTATCTCTGTAGGCTGTCGCGTACGGGGCGTGATGTTTTTGTACCTTCGTTGTTTGAAGTGGTAAAACAACTCATAGGACAAATTGTTCACGTACAAATGATGATTTTTTTTTAAAAAAAAACTGGCCGGCAGCAAATGGCGCTTGGAATGAAAGTTAATCTGGAGTTTGAACAGGCATGGATGCTAGACTCAGTCGAACGAAAATGCGCGCAGGCACCGGCCGGAGCGACAGGCTCAGGACGCGTCCAATTTGAAGCACGAGACGCCAGAAATTCGTCGGGTTCGTACTGAATTATGTTGCTTCTTGCAATAGTTCCTGCAAAATTCATGTGAAGTTGATGTGGTCCAAAGAGGTCCTTAGCCATAGAGGCAAGTCAATTATGTGATATAAGTTTGAGATCATTCACATCCTATTGACCAAGGCCCGCCCACTCAAAACAGCAGACGAGTTTAGACTTGTTAAAGAACTGGGCGCGGTCAATATATAAGATTTATGGGTTCAATTTGCAATCTTTTGCATTGGAATCGTTCAAATAATATGTTTCTGTTTCCCTACAAAAAATTTGTTTCTATCATGACGAAGCAATCTCCATGACTGCATTTGAAATTTGGACCCGCACGCCATGGCTGCTAACTTGCTAAGGACGTGGATGATGAGCTGACATTGCGGGCGAGAATCTGATGCGCACGCGAAGAGTGGAAAAAGAGTGAAAAGCCTTGGCAAATTTCCAGCTGCTGCAAACGTTTGGACCTTGACCTGAAAGGTTAATTTACAGAGACCCCGTCCCGATTGACCAGTTTAACGCCGGCTTAACACGCCATTAATTTCAAGCTCTCACTGCTTCAAATTATCCATCCACCATGTTGTTGTCTCGCTCGGTCGCTTTTTCTGCCGTTAGTCTTCTTGGAAGAATCTGGCGGCGACTTTTCAATGGGGCTTGGAAGAAAGATCTAGCGGGTGGCATGTAGCACAAAGAGACGTCGACACCAGCAATAATTCGAGTGAAGTTTCATTCGTTCAGTGCATCAGTCGCTAGCAGGAGCGGCACGCAGGCTACCAGGAAGCAGAGCATCGGATGTATCAGCGTCGCATGAGATGCTCCCGCCAAAAATTCGATAGAACATTCCATTTTAGTTTAGCATTTGATAACATATTATCATATATAGGATTTAGGGTTATTTTTCAGTAATATTATTTTATCAAACACGAAACTAAGACATAATATTTTATCAAATCTCACTATGAATATAATCACACGATGGACCTCAACTCAACCCAATACTGCCAACATGAAGATCTCATCTACTCGTCTAAAGGAAGAGGTACACCTTTTGGTGATATTTCCCCTCTTCGGATAAATCAATCCCTTTTAAAGTTAAACTTCAGTCTATATCACTCTCACTGACAATATGGGTCCCGACCTCCTTGGTGACATGGTAATAGCATATCGGCGCGGTGCGGTCCTGGAATTCAGCTTAGGGTAGCGAGCAGACCGAAAAACACGTATAATGATAATTAAACTGTTGCTCGGGTAATCAGTAGAGTGGCTGTGCTTCCTCCTCACCAAGACCAAATTTATATTGATACCGAGTCACATATGATGCTTCATCAATCTTCAAGCTCGACGAATCCAATCTCCTATAAACAGCATCGTGGTGGCTTACGTGAGCGAGTGTATGGTGGTGTGCATATATTCACGTCTATAAGTTCTGCATGCATGTGTTTTTTTTAAAAAATAAATTTATTTACTTTAGCAATGATCTGACTTATTGATAAAGTAAAGATGGTACTACAACTGATGAAACTGAAATGAACACGAACAACAAATACCCATGATAAAGACTAAATTTACATCAAGGTACCCTAAAGTCATTCGCATCTCAGTGTTCCTCCGAGCTTTCAGTGAAAAAGAGAGCAGAATACTAAACTTGCACGAGTGGACTAACCTTTAAGGTTTTGAAGAGCCACGTGAGCCGCCGACCCTAATAGGTGCGAACCTGAGACCACTGAACACACTGTGGCGGGGGACGCATCCCTCGCAAGGCAAGCTGTCGAACCACTGCTTCATCACCAAACTATCGGGAAAGAAGACTAAGAGCACACAAGGACAAAACTGGAGAAGCAGAAACCAAAACACACTCGATGCCACCAACGAGGCCACCACCGCTAAGTCAAGTTAAGGTCCTGGACGATAATCCACTGGATCAGGAGTCATCGATCTACGAGACGAAAACACCATTGGCCCCCCAACATCGAGCATGAAGGTATATTAGGACGAGGATGGAGCCAGGAGACTTTTATTTTGTACGACACCGTCTCCACCATTGGAAGCCCGCACCAATGACATATAAGCCTAACGTGGAAGAAACCTAATCTATATGTCAAGATTGATCCGTGGTTCCTCTCGCCTCCAGGTGCCATATCGACTACTGAAGGCGAGAGGAACCACCGAACCAGCGGCAACGTCGGGGCACCCGGTGGCTAGGGTTTCCACGTCAACCGGATTCAATCTCTTTACCTCTTAGAAAGGGTATTCCTATCCTTTTCTGTACGCGCGGCGCAGCACAGCGTGATCTCCAGGTGGGCTTTTTTCTACGCGTCACTTTGTAGTTTTATGGGCCGTAGACCCGTGGACCGTCGTGCTCCTTGACACCTCGTAGGCTGGCAGTGGAACATAAGTCACAGGACCCTGTGACCAGCTACGGCAGGCCGAGTCACCCAGACGGCCTATTCTCTCAACCTGGATCATGACGAGCCCCTTTCGTGGGCTTTTAACAAGCAAAAATGAGGTGCACGTAGCCTTGTTGCTCTTAAAAAAAGAGCAAGTTTTTCCTTTTTTCTTTGACCTGCTGCCCTTTTTCTCTACCAGACTAACCACCGTCCCACGGCGCCTGAAGCAGGAGCCAGCACTGCACCTCTACTCTCGCTACTCCTATGTGACAGAGTACACGGCAGCTGGTGGATGTTATCCCCATTTTCTTAGGCCACCAATCCACTTTGGGAACCTCAATGGCATGAATGCACCTAGTGTTACACGGATTAATGGAACCAAACGTAGCCATGCACTAGCTGTTGGATCGCGTATTTTGGTTCTTCTATACTGGTCGTTTGAAAATGTTTTAAGGTTCAGGTAATCAGTCGCAGATTATCTCAGTATAGGCTGTCTAGAAATCCTACTGACATATGGGGATACTTTCTTAAAATTATTATCGTAGAAATTACAGACAAGAAAAGAGGCGTCTGTGCAGGAAAATTTCAGCATGACTCATGGGGATCTTAAAGGTCAGGAGCAATTAGTGCTAACTTGCAATCAACTTGACTACTTTTGAGATCACATGATGAACACAGTTGACCTTGTTATCATAGTTGGCCCATTCCAGTGGCCACCAGCCTGTTTTCAGTTATCATCTTCGAATTCTATTTATTCGAGTCACGCGCAAAGGCAGCGACAATCAGCTCAGAAAACAGGACGTAATACTAAGCATTCAACGAGTGGCAGTAGTTGACCCAGATTTGTTCAGCACTCAGTCTCTCACGGTCACGGTCTCGCCTAGTCACTATACTAGAATTTAACTTCGTTGCTGCTTCTCTGACATTAGCTTGACACTAAGCATGCGAGCATGACACGAATATATCTTGTGCCGGACACGTCAGGATATATATACAAAGATCTTGGGAAGCTAACCTTTTGGGCTGTGCAGCAGCAGCAATACCATCATCATCTAGCTGATCAGCTAGCTATTACTTCTCGCCTTGCCCTTATCTTCCTGCAACACTAGATAAAGCTACATATGTTAGGTAGGTAACCAATTGCATCAAGTTGGGCGTGCGTTCAGAACTTCTTTTCCCTGCGTCTCTCTCAGTGCTCCATGATTAGTTCTTGGCTAGGGACGTAGAGGATCACTACGACATCGCCGCGCGGCGCAGCTATTTAACCACGAGACTCGATAGATAGATTGATACTGCTGCTTGGTGTCGGAAAGCATGGGGAGACCAGTGGCCGGCCGTTTACTGGTGATCCTGCTCGCTCTGCATCTCGTCGTCGCTTCCTCCCACGCAGCTCGTCTCACGAGTAAGTGATTCGTTCGTTCACCTTATCAAGATTTCGTCATCTTCTTTTTTCATGTTGTTTCCCGGCCGTTACGAAGCTCTTGAAGATCTGAACTGTTAGATGTGGTTGCAGGAAGCTACAGGATGATGGCGGTGGAAGCTCCGACGCTTCACGGTGTTGGTGATTCAGCAGAGGTACGTGACTAGTTGATTGAGTACGGCTAACTGATTGGAGATTTAGCTTTCTCCAATTCTCCTCTTGTCCTCACTCTGAAACTCTGAATCGGATGAATATTTGTGTCTTGTGAGCTAAGATATACATATAGTTGACATGCTCTCATCTCATGTGTCACGAGGACCTAAGAAGTCTCCTATTTCAGAATACGAAGTCAAAAAAAAGCCATGTGCAACTAACTACTTTAATAAGAAAAAAAATGCACAACTGACTGCACATTTTTAAGTTTTCTGGTAGTGTGATTCTTGGTCAGAACGTGTTATGCTTTAATAATTGATATTGCAGTGAAAACTCAAGTGTTCTGTAATCATACTCAATTGCTCATTCCACTTCAAAATGTTATGTCTAAGCAAGTCCGAAACAGCTCTTATGGCAAACAAGGACAAGTAGGAAGCACAGAAACCCAACCATGCTTGAAAGAGTAACCCATGTGCAGAGAGCTATACCTGTTTGAGTTCAGGGAAACCTGTTTCAGAACCGCTTCTGATAATTCCTCCAGAAGTAATCTTATTGCTTGTATACAAATACTGTAGGATGATGCGAGGAGAAGCGATGCAATCGTCGAGGAGATGTTTGGGAGGATGGCTCTGCAGACCACTGATTACCCTGGCTCAGGCGCTAACGACCGTCACACTCCCAAGGCGCCAGGGACATGATGCCAAGACAAGCCAAACCGCTTGATGATATGTACAGAGATTAGCTCGTCGATCAGTTAGCGCCTAGCGAAATAGTAACATTCAACTGTAAATTCGTATTACCTGAATACCTGTGGAGGTCTATGTCTGAGTTCTTACATAACCGTGTAACATCTTGGTTACATGAAGGGTGTAACCGTGTGACATCTTGGTTACCGATATACAATGTCCAATGTACTATTTGCCCTGCAGAATGTTTTGTTACTTTGTGCAACCAAAATAGGTTAAAATTTGTGGGATGCTCCTGATCTGGGATGGGTGGCGTTATCAATTGGTGGATCTTTCGTAGAATGGGATGGCGGAACTGGCATGGTCCTACGGGGAGCTGAAGGCCAGAGTGATTCTTTCGGCGGGGCGTGTCATCCATCGTTGCTCTGGAGCGTCTGAATCTGAATCATGTGGCGTTATGGATTGAATTTCTTTGGCTCTATGGACAAACTTACCCTGCAAAAAGAAAGCGTGAACACAAATCCCAGGAGAAATATAGACAATACCGACCTTCAGCTCTCAAGTCAAAATCATTTGTCACTGTCCATCATTTCTCCGGCTTAATCTTCAGTTTTGATACATGAGATTGCTTACTTCAGATAGGTGACGCTAGAATAAGATGGACGGCTACACGTAGTTGACCTGTTATCATCTCATGAATCACGAGGACCTAAGGACTTATCGATTCAGAGTAAGAAATTAAAACAGAACCATGTGCAACTAACTCTGCATTTTAGGTTATTTGGTAACGTGATTCTTGTGCTCTGATATTTGAGTGAAAACTAAAAAGTTCCATTCCATAGTCAACTGTGCAAACTACTTCAAAATGTTGCGTTTAACTACTGCAGAGCATATTGAGAGCAACTTGTATAAAACCTTAGGTGAATAGGTGCAATCTGGTTGGATGACATGCTGAGAAAGTCATGAAAATTCCAAAACTATAACGTTGAAACAAGATGCACCTATCATATCACAAAATTTCAAATCTACATTTAATGTATGTATTAAAATAATCAACTATGTACAGTGTTGGATAATTAGGCAATATAATGAAACTAATTTGAAGACATAACATGACCAGAAACAGCGAATTAAATCTAGACATCATCAATAGTATAGGAACTACATCACAGCAAATATCTAGATCACAGAATAACACTAGCACAGCAAGCAACATCGTCATCAATTCCATCTACGGAAGCAGAGTATTATCGGAGATGTGAAGAAGCGTTGCAGCAAAACTTGTCGCAGCGAAGAGGTCGATGCAGCGCGACTTGATGCAGAGAGGAAGTCGATGCCGAGAAGAGGTCGACGCAGTGCAGCAGACCAAACAGCAACGAGCAGTCGCGAAGGAGCTTCCCAAAAACCTTATTCGCTCTCTTCCGTACAGGATCTCAAGAGCGGAGGGTTCCGAAGACCTGCTCTCCCGTCCCTCGATGCACGCCGAGGAACGAGATGGAGAAGACTTCGGGGCGGCGCAGTGCGTTTGGAAAAGCAGAGAACAGATTGATGGCTTGTGTTTCGTCTCGAAGAGCGAAGGCTTCTTATAGATGAGCCGCCACGGTTCTGGATCCGAACATGATCCGAACTCGGTTACGGTGCACGATCCGAACTCGGTTTGGATCCTTATCCAAAATCGTGTGGCAAAACAAATGGCAAAAGAGAGCTGCGACAGGGCCCAGCGGGGAGCTCGAATTCGCCGGACCATTCACGCGCATGTCGTGTGTGCACGCCCTTCGCCACGCCACGCCCGGCCCGGCGAGGCGAGGCAAGCGAGCGCGTGCGTGTGGTATTTCCCTTTCTCTCCTCACATTGCTTTGGGGAGGTGTGGAGCAACATTCCTTATAAGGTGGTCTCCCTCCACTTCAACTAGCAATATGAGACTAAAACCACTAGTCCTTGCCATGCATGAGTGGGCCTTTGGGATTTATCTAGAATTAAATGCAGAACAAGTTTGGGCCTAGTCCATTAATTCTAACATTCCCCCACTAGATCCCAGAGGCACACGAAGTTTCTCTGCTGTTCCAACGCACTGTTTATATACTAGTCTTTCCAATGGAGACCTGTCAAGGTTGAACTTCCACCTAGAGCTTCAAGCTACACATATCCGCAACTACGCAATGGACTAAGCCTTGAATTGACAGTTTTGTGCGAGTAAGTTTTACTTAAAGTCTTGACTAGTACTAAGCTGCCAAAAGGCTTCCCCTCGGGTGGAGCTTATACGTCATACTCCTTAGTCTCTTCATGAGCTTCTTAGAGAGCCCAAGTCTCACAGACTACGACGTTTAACAATCTAGCTCACTTAGGTGTGTTTTTTCAAGAATACCCTATAGGACGGCATCTTTGCTGGTTAGAGCCACAGAACACATTAAGACAAAGTCATACTGCCTTACAGTCATGAGAGTACGGCATCTTCACTAGAGTGGGTTAAAAATTGTACTCTTTCAGTTAACCAAACAGTCTGTTTTTCCTAGGCCCTACTTCATGGGATCTTCAATTACATAGGTTGGGTTGCCACTATGGTATAACTCACGTGGGTCTCATTCCCATCTCCTTCGATGCATTGTCTATCACATTCCGTGATAAACCCTTTGTGAAATGATCTGCCAGATTCTTAGCCGTTGGAATGTAGTCCAGGGCTATCACTAGGAGTTTCTCAGTTTTCTGACAGACTTCAATCTCCTTTTCACGTGCCTCGAGGATTTCATGTTATCCTTTGCACTGTTTACTTTAGCGAGAACTGTTTGATTATCACAGTTCATGAGAATAGCCGGAATAGGCTTATCTCCAACTGGCAAATCCATCAATAGTTCGCGCAGCCACTCAGCCTCAACGGTGGCTGTATCTAATGCTGTAAGTTCTGCTTCCATGGTTGACCTCGTCAATATGGTCTGCTTGCAAGACCTCCATGAGATAGCAGCACTACCAAGAGTGAACACATATCCACTCGTAGCCTTAATCTCATCAGCATCAGAAATCCAATTGGAATCACTATACCCTTCGAGTACAGCAGGATAATCAGAATAGTGAATTCCATAAGTCATTGTACCCCTTCAAGTAGCGCATGACTCGTTCAAGAGCACGCCAATGATCATCTCCTGGATTTGAGGAAAATCGGCTCAGTTTGCTTACAGCGAAGGAGATGTCAGGCCGAGTAGCACTAGCTAAGTACATGAGTGACCCAATAATCTGAGAATATCTCAGCTGATCTTTTCCTAGTCCCTGATTCTTCCGAAGCATCATACTAGGGTCATAAGGTGTTGGAGTATGTTTGCTCTCCAAGTAGCCAAAACGGCTCAGCATTTTCTCCACATAATGAGATTGTGAAAGTGTGATCTCATTCTCACCCTTGATCAGATTGATGTGTAGAATTACATCAGCTTCTCCCAGATTTTTCATATCAAAACTTCGAGACAGAAAAGACTTAACCTCATTTATTTTGTCAAGACTTGTCCCAAAGATCAGTATGTCATCCACATATAGACACAGCATTACTCCTTCACCCCCACTACAGTGATAGTATACACATTTATCTGCTTCACTGGCTGTGAAGCCTTCAGATAGTAGGGTTGTGTCAAACTTCTCATACCATTGCTTAGGTGCTTATTTTAGACCATATAAAGACTTCTGCAACTTACACACCATGCTCTCTTGACCTTTTATTACAAATCCATCAGGCTGTTCCATGTAAATTTCCTCATCCAGCTCTCCATTAAGAAAAGTTGTCTTTACGTCCATTTGATGAACGATAAGACTATGTGAGGCAGCTAAAGACAGTAATACCCGTATTGTAGTCAATCTAGCAACATGTGAATAAGTATCAAAGAAATCCTAGCCTTCCTTTTGGGTATATCACTTAGCCACAAGCCGTGCCTTGTACTTTTTAATGGTACCATCAGGCCTAAGTTTTTTCTTAAACACCCACTTGCATCCAACTGGTTTGCATCCATAGGGACGCTCAGTGATCTCCCAAGTTCCATTAGCAATAATGGAATCCATTTCACTATGGACTGCATCTTTCCAGTACTCTGCATTAGGAGATGCATATGCCTCTGAAATAGTTTTGGGAATATCATCCACAAGGTACACAGTGAAGTCATCACCAAAATATTTTTCAATCCTTTGTCTCATGCTCTATCTAGGAACAACACTGTCATCCTCCTCGGGATCTTGCTCAGGTGTTTGGTCAAGATATTCAATTGGTATGGCAGGTTCAGGAGTTTTAGCAGATTCTTGACTAGAACTGCTAGGCATATCTTTCATACGAAAAATATACTCAAAGAATGTAGCATCTCTGGACTCCATGATTGTACCGACATGCATGTCAGGTACTCCAGATTTTACTATTAAGAATCTATGACCAACGCACCGAGGAGCATAGCCTAGAAAGACACAGTCCACTGTTTTAGTTCCAAGCTTGCACTTCTTTGTTATTGTCACATTGACTTTCGCCAAACAACCCCAAGTGCGCAAGTAAGGGAGTGATAGCCTTTTCTTCTCCCATTGTTCAAATGGGGTTATCTCTTTATTCTTTGCAGAAACTCTGTTAAGGACATGACATGATGTCAATATAGCCTCCCCCCACCATGCCTTGGATAAACCCGCAGTGTCTAAAATGGCGTTAACCAAATCAGTTAGAGTGCGGTTCTTCCTCTCGGCAACCCCATTCGATTGGGGTGAATAGGGAGGCGTCCTCTCATGGATTATACCATGTTCCTTACGGAATAAATCGAACTCATAAGAAAAGTACTCTCCACCACGATCTGACCTAAGTCTTTTTATCTTTCTCTCTAGTTGATTTTCAACTTCAGCCTTATAGATTTTAAAGTGATCAAGAGCTTCATCTTTGGTTTTCAGTAAGTACACATAGCAGTATCTAGTAGCGTCATGTGGCGTTCCCGGTTTTGAGGCCGGGTAAACCCCATGTGTTTACCGTGCTAGCCCCATGATCAGTGGCTAGCACACACAAACACTTATAGCATAGACATGCAATATATCATTCATTACACAAATAGCCATATTTGGTCTTTATTAGTACAAACCAGGCCTATTGGCCAAATTAGAACTGCAGCAGAAATAAACACGCAGTAGATAACCCATCGGTATGCCAAACCACAGGCAACTGACTGGGGGTTGAAACCCTACGCTTCGAAGTTGCTGTCGCTATCTCCGGACGGGTACTCCTCCTCGACGTCTGGCCACATAACAAGCCAGGTGAGTACATTGAATGTACTCGCAAGCATCCCACCGAGGAGTTTGATACGGACATAAATGTATGCAGGGGTATTTCAAGAAATGGCTCTAGCCTATGTTTCATATTGTGCGAGAAAGTAAGTTTGCATGTGAAATACATAAATAGATATTAAAAGCAGTTTCATAAATTGTCACGGTAGTCCGAGACAAGCATCTGTTCACTTTTTTTCTTCCCGCTACAACGGGATTCATCAGTGCTTTCCACTACAACAGAAAGTTTCATGATCACCAGCTACAACGGGGAGTCTTATGCTCACCCGCTACGATGGGGATACTAGGGTTTGCCCGCTTCAACGGGAAAATCCCTTCTTCACTCCTCCTGCCACGACGGGGAATTCTCATGTCACCCTGTGAACACGGCAGATCACGTCCTTAAGCCCATAACCACATTTTAGGTTTTGAAACCCAATCTACTTTAGTGTGGCCCAACCAAGTTCGTCCATGACCGTGGACATGGCTATTCGAATAGTTTTAACCCTCTGCAGAGGTGGTACGGCTTTACCCACACGATGTAGGTCACCCTGGGTATACTGTGCACCGCATACTACCAGAGCTAGTACAACGAGACTCTTCACCAGAGTAAACATAGCCATGAACCCGCCAGAAGGACATGTCCCACACTTAGCTTGAGTCAGTATCATCGCTACAAGGAGGTTGGTGTTCCATTTTTGTGGCAAACAAGACATCGCTCCAACGGAAACTATTCTCTACAGAGACTACAACCTCATCTGCACACTTCTCCCTGTCTATGGGTTCATGCTAGTCTCAGACCGGGTACTAGATCAAGTCCTTCCCATAAAGGACATGTGGACGTACGGTAAGACTTGGCCAAACGGCACTTAAGTTCGGTCCTTATGTGATCCGAGAGGGACTTCACACCACACCCGTAAACGGGCAGCGAGAACCACGCCGGGCATTACCTCGCCTTTAACAAACTTCATGCTTTCCCCCTTCATTTCTGACCCGGATCAAAATCTTCTCCATTTTGTTTTGGTTCAAATAAACCTCTTTGCGGTAAAATATCCCAACCCATGGATATACTATCTTCATACACCTTCGGATACGACGGTCCATTTTCAAATCTTCACCACATGAAATATGGGGCATTCCTTCCCTTTTTGAAAACCTACTTTCTCTACTACATGGCTAAGCCGAGTAAGTACATATATACTAGTCTAGGTTTCCGTTATCTTTTTCGGAATACGTAGTCCTTAGGGTGACAAGGAGTTCAACGTCGAACTAGGGTTTGCTAATCATCGGTCATAACTTTTTCTACATAAAATAACAAGTCATAAAACATAGCATGTTTTGTAAACAAAATATCATTTCGTAAACCTGGGATTCAACATGATCAAGTGTGGAAAGCTTGCCTGGCAGTTCCTGGTCTTGATCCGGACGCGAGGATGCTTCTAGTTCCTCCTGACGAACGTACCTCACACCGTCAACTACACGTTCAGGAAAAACCTCGGATAAAAACCAAGCAAGATAAAAGCCAAACAACAAATCACTGGCACATGATGCATTCTGATCTCATGATATTTTTGAAAGGTTCAACATGTTTGGGTGCTATCAAAACATATATATACGCATGAAATTTGAGGTTAGGGTTTTTGGTTTTATAAATGCCTTCTTCATTCTTTGAATCATGCAACATGTGTGTGTGTATATATATATATATTTCAGTAGATTAAAGCTTTAACATGTTAGAATTTTGGAATGGGTCAGAAGTTCAAATAGATTTTCAAAAACATTTGAATTCAAGATCATTTGAATTACTATCTGTGCAGCAAGAAAAGTTTGAGTTTTTGAAATTTGTTTGAACCAAAAGTTTCTAAATATTTTTAGGATTACTTTTTATTTTGGAACTTTTTCAGACCGGACGTTTAGAATGCTGAACCGGATGAACCAAGATTATGTCCTGTTCTGGAAGAAAAACCAGCTGGTTTCTTGTTTCAGGAGGTGACGTCGAAGACGTAAACAGCAGAGGCGCCTTCAGTATGGGGACGCGTGGGAGCGGAGCAGCCTGATTGGAAACACGCGTTTAGAAGAGAAATCGTATTAGTCAGAAAGCGTCTCCACTTAATCTGATTGCTGGGGCCCGACCGTCAGCAAACCGTTACGGTTTTTAAACCAACGGCTGGTCCACGTGGCTGTGAAGGCAGGCATGGCACGAGTGCTTGCGCGGGAACGGAGGCAGCCGACCGACGACGGCGGCGGCGGCCGTGGAACTACGGCGAGAAATCGCCGGCGAAATAGGGCACCTTAGGATACAAGCCACACACCGGTGGAATCAGGAAGACGAGGCGGTCTTGTTTCTGTCGTCGATGTCGGCTCGCGATGGCTGGAGCTAAATGGCAGCGACGTCCAGCGGGGGAATGGTGGTCACGCTCACGGGTGAGAACGGAAGAAGCTAGGGCACGATGGTATTTCGGTTGAGCTAGAAGATGGGTGAAGGTGCAGAGCAGGTTAAGTGGCTTTGGGGACCTCGCGGTGGTGCTCGGTTGGTTCAAGGCGGAGGTGGATGGTTTGCTGGGGCAGTGGAAGCAAGGGGAAGGGTCAGGGAAGGGTTGGGAGCTTGCTGGTGCTTGGAGAAAGAGGAGGAGCTTGGGTAGTGGCCGAGCTTGGTGGGAGCTCCTCGGGCAGCTTCTTATACATGCGTGCATGGAGGGGGCAAAGGAGGTCCCACCTGACTTGGAGTCGGGCAAGCTCTAGACTGGACAGGTCGTCCAGCCGGTGGCGTGGGGGTGTATTGCGGCGTCAGGCATGGCTGCCGAGCTGCTAGACACGACCAATGCGGCAGGGACAGCGGTGACCGGGGAGCTAGTGCCAGTGGCGTGCACGGCTTGGCACTGGTGCGCGTCCTGCGCCAGTCTGGAGCACGTCCGGGGTGGCATGTACACGCATACGCAAGCGCCGAGCTGCCGGGGGTGCACTGCCGTGTCTCAGGTGCTGTGGAGACTCAAGAGAGGGCGCAGGAGGAGTGTGGTAGCAAGGCAAACAAGAGGAAAGGAGTGAAAATGGTTTGCTTGGTCGGCATGAGATGACATTGGAGTTGAACTGCAGAGAAGGGTTGACCAACTGAGGTAATAGGGAATGGGGAGGGGTGTCTTAGGGCAATAGGGACTCTGGTAGAAAGTTTGGGGTAAAAGGGGTGAGAGCTGAGCTTGATTTCATGGGGGAAGGAGAAATGGTACAAGGTATTCGATAGGGTTCCTGGCAAACTTTGCACTGGACATAGACATGTTTTTTGCACATTTGAGCCATTGGTACTAAGATAAGCATTGTGGAATTTTATGAAATTTTTAGGAGCTTTATTTATATAGGTTGCAGTTCAAAGTGGAATTCTGACCAAAATTCAAATTTGGACATAAACAAAAATGTTTGAACTGTACCCTCAATGTTTTCTTATAAATGGGTGAAAAATAGTTTTAGAAAGTTTCTAAAATTTTTCCTAGAATTTTTGGATGGAAGAAAACACATGCGATATAGATTTTAGGGTTTGCTGCCTGATGGATGACTTATTAAGAAATGGGGCGGCGGATTAGTTTTAGGGTTTCGGGCGACGGCACGATAGAGGGAAGGCATGGGGGAGGACAGAATCCATATTTTGAGAGTCGAGAGCAAAAGGGGGTGGGGTGTCGCTTAGGGTTTGGGTGTAGGGAGTGTTTGTGCGTATATGGTGCGTGTGTCTGATTTAGGGTTTGTGCACATGAGATAATGAGAGTACCTTAGGTGTTTTCATGGATGACATGCGTTGAGAATCATCAAAATCCAAATATGCATGCAGCATGACGGAAGAACATATACGCATATACGCGTATTAGGGTTTAGGTTTTCGAAAATCGGGTTACTCAAAAACAGGGTGTGACACGTCATCGATCAAAGTCATGAAATATTTCTTTCTCCCTTTTGTCAACACACCATTCATTTCACAAAGGTCTGAATGATGAGTTCTAATGGTGCCAAATTTCTTTCCTCCACAGCCTTGTGGGGCTTGCGAGGTTTGTTTAGCTTGCACACAAGTTTGCACTTTGAACCTTTGACAATGGAAATTTTCGAAATTATGTCTAAACTGGATAGCCGAGTTATACCACCAAAGTTTATGTGACATAAATGTGAATGCCAAATAGAAGCTTCACTAACATTAACTGGATCATAAATTTGGTTCACAGTCTTATTACAGGAATCTGAAAGAGAAAGGCGGAACAGGCCTCCGCAGTCATAGCCTTTTCCAATAAATTATCCAAACTTAGACGCAACAACTTTATTTGACTCAAATGCCAACTTGTACCCATCTCTACATAGAAGGGAGACACTAACGAGGTTCTTGCTTATTGAGGGGACATGCTGCACGTTCTTCAGCTGCACGATCTTCCTGAAGTAAGCTTCAGATCTACCGTGCCAGCTCCAAGAACACGCGCATGCGACCCGTTCCCCATCAGTATGGAAGAAGCTCGGTTGGTTTGATAAGAAGAAAACATGGAAACATCAGAACACACTGTGAACATTAGCGCAGTTGTCAAACCACCAATCAGTGGGGTGACAAACCGAAAGAACAGTAGAGGATTTACCATACCCTGATGGTTTTGCATTGTTCTCCTCGCATATGGTCACATTGATAGTCTTGGGCTGTCCTTGCTGTAGTTTCTTGCTTTTACGCTGAGGACATTTCTTGCCATGGATGCCTCACCTGTCGGCGGA
>JAGXJF010004199.1:0-22741 GCA_019208055.1 Stipa capillata
GCCGAATTCCAAAGGGGGTCCCTCCGGACCACCGCTAGAGGCGTCTCTACGCCGACAGCAGGGACAGCAACTTCATCTGGATTATCATCAGGCTGAGGTCCGAGCTGAGTCTTGGATGGCTTGACAGAGATGTCAAAATCTAACTCAGGTAGACCTGTCCTCTGAAGAATCATGAACATAATGTATGAGCCATACCTCAACTTAGCTTTCTTGTCTTTCTGCACTACATCTATTTCATGGAAAATGAATCTAGCAATGTCAAAATTGTGATTCTTTGCTATATGCACTAGCACTTGCCAGACTGGAGAATAGACTGCATCTGTGTTTCCACCTTTGGGTTGAATGATAACATTTAGGATCTTCATCAGATGCTTTGTAGTGACTGTGATCCCTTTGAAGTATACATGATCTGCTAGGGCATTTGCAGGGAAAGAGAAGTTCCTTGGATAGAATTTCCTTCTTACTTCATTTAGAACTAGCTCCAATCTGAAAAGATTTGGTATATGGGGCTCCACTGGTGCTCTGAAGAGACTGTTGAATTCAGGAGCAGTAATTGAAAGGAGGTGTCCTCTTGTCCTCTAGATCATGATATTTTGATTTTCCTATTCTACCCACACTGTGGCATAGAACTCTCTGATCACTTCTGGATCATATCCTTGTTGTAGATTGGTCAAAAATTCAAGGCCTGCTGCTTGAATTAAAGAGGGAAGAGCACGCAGCCTGAATTTTGAAAGGGCATCCCAATCTATGGCTTTGCAATCAACAAAACCTTTAGCTAATATGATCTCATGATAGACCCCCTTCTGTTTGTCATTGTGGAATCTGGGGTTTGAGCAAGCTGACTTAATATATTCCTTGTCAGCTGAGAAGTATGGATAGGTTGATCTCATCTTGACATAAGCACTTGAGCTTAGAGATGTAATCTTGCACTTTGACCTTTTAGGGTCACATTTGGGTAGCTTCTTCCAAGTGGTTCTGGGCAGAAAATCCATCTGTCCTTGTTCAGTTCTCAGAGCGGAGGAGAATACATAGCTATACTTTGATTCTAACACTACCTCAGGAAACACCAGCACTGAGGAGCGCAAAAAGGCAATCGCTGACGGGTTCCTCGCCAGTCAGTACTCTCTTGTCAGTGGAAGTTCTACTTTCACTGACGGGCGCAGGGCCCGTCAGTAGCAATATATTTTCACTGACGGGTGGAACCGGTCCGTCAGTGAAAAGAGTTGCAGTGCTACCCGGGCGGCATCCTGGGAGTACTTTCACTGATGGGCGTGGAACTTCCGCCCGTCAGTGGTATCTGTTTGCCTCTAACAGGTGCATGGCCGTTGCCCGTCAGTGGAAGTATTTTCATACATTTTTTTAAACATATCTGAATAGACAATATGAAGCATATGTAGCAATTAATATCACAAATATTAAGCATATATAGCATTTAATATCACAAATATTAAGCATATATAGCAATTAATATCACAAAATATTAAGTACATATATAGTGATAAGTACAAATTAAAACGACAAACAAATGAATTTAACAATGTTTATTTTCACTAACCCTACTCTAGGTCTATGATGCTTGGCTAGTACTTGCAGGGCGGCGGTAAGCGAGTAATTGGACTCCCGCGTAGAAATCACCACTTGGCCGAATGACTTCGTTGTTGATAATGTACGCGAAGGTCTTCTGGATGCGGGCAAAGTCCTTCCTCTAGTCGTACTTATCGTTGGCCAGGTCGTGTATGAAATTATTGAATTGATCCTGACTCTATTGCGGGTTGTGGGATATGACGAACGCGTCTATGTGAGCGTAGACATAGTACCCACATGTCACGCTACCTTCTGGCTGTTGCCTGCAAGGGAAGTTGAATTTGTGGATCAGCTTTTTGCTCTTGCATTCTGCTCCTCCCCCTCGCAAGTTGTATTCCCAAAAAGTGGCTTCCAGAACTTCCTTAATTCTTGAGTAGTCTCACTTGGCACTTCTTTGAGAATCAAATAGTATATCATTCTTGAAGGCTTGTGGATGACAATGAGGATCTAGTGGTCGTTGCGTAAAAGGTAATGAATGAATATAAATAGACGGGAATACGTACTTAAGAAAAGCAAACTAGGCACGGTAGTAACTTACGGGGGGTTGTAGGGCATGAGTACGTAGTCCTTATCGTTATGGTATATCAATGACTCAGTGACGAAATTTATTAGGACCGGCTTCACTTCTTGTACATAGTAGTCGTTCATGATGACCGGATCCATTATTCCAAAAGCGCAGTTGGGCAGACGCCTACACTCTTGGGCTTGGTGAAGCGCCCACAGCCTGACGAGCATGGTGTCGAGCCGGAAGAGGTTGAACAACATAAAGATATCTTCAAAATTGATCTCAAAGGTGTCATGCTGTCTGTCCAGGAAGAAACCGTAATCTTTTGGCACCTCGACCTTAAAGTGTAGTTCATAATCATCCCGATTCCGTGACCTCATCATGATTGTGTCATGGAGAAGTTTCATCTGTGCAGGCAACCTCTGCACCTTATCATCTGGGAGCAAGGGCTCACCTGCCTCGTACACTACTCGTCGAGGCTTCTTAACAGTTTCGATAGATGTCTGGAAGGATAAGGTTTTTTCTTGCTTTCCTTGCTTGCCTCCTTCGCAGCGGTGCCACCCCGTTTGTGTGCTCTTTTTCTTTTCCTCTCTGGCTCTGGAGAGGAGGCCCTCTTGCCTCCCATCAACGCTTCACCCGCTACAGCATTGAGCGTGCTTGGAGATAAGACCTTCTTTCCTGCTGCCTTCGGGTCATGGTGATGCTTGGAGCGCCTTTCATAGGGCGGTAGGTCCGTCTTGGGTTGCTCCGCCTCCTGGGACGGAAGGATCGTTGTGTGTTGCTGCTCGGCAAGATCGTCGTCCTGATCATCGAACGAAACGGGCGTACTGCACAGGTCGAGCAGAGACGGGCCGGCTCTGGTTGATGGAGAGGGGATGGTTGACATACTAGGAGAGGACACTCCGGGGATAATTATCTGGCTCTTCGGTCACATGATGTAGTACCCCTTGCAATCTCCTAGCTTTGTGACATCCTCTTCAGGGGCGACAGGGACTGCAATGTCACTGAACTTGGTGACGACGCGGTCCACCTGCACCCTCGCTGTGGCGCCCCCGGTTTTAAGGCCGGATGCGCTCCTGTGATTACTGTACCGGTCCCTGGATCAGTAGCCGGCACATACAAGAACTTGATAACGTCGTCATACATTACCGAATATTTTACAATACAATCCATTTAGAGTCTTTAACATAACAGGGCCTATTGGCCGAATTCAAAGTCTTGCAGTGGAAACACATAAAAGTTACGTAGATAGACCCATCAATATGCCAAACCCTCAGGCAACTGACTGGGGAAGCGCCCTAGCCCTCAAAGTCGGTATCTTTCTCGTCGAAACAGAATTCTTCCTCTTCTTCTGGCCAAATCAACAAGCCAGGTGAGTACATTGAATGTACTCGCAAGCTATTCCCACAGGAGAGAGAATACGGCAATATTTCATGCGGAGAATATATCAGGGAATAGCTCTACCCTAAGTTGGTTGTTGTGCGGAAAAGTAAGTTCTTATTTAAATACAAGAATAGTAGATTCAAAGCAATTTGGTAAAACTGTTTAAAGTAAAGCGAAAAGAACTTCTCCTGAGGTAGACCCGACTACCTCTTTTCTTTCGATCCTCGAGATAGCTCAGACCATACTACCCCGGGCAGTATGTCTAGCTTCTCTACCTAATGCTCAGCTTGCACTATTCCGGATAGTACAGCGAGTCTCATCCAGGCCCAGCCCGTGTTATCCCGGATAGCACGACTGGGCTCCTCCTCTAGCAATTCCTTGCTACCAGCCGTGTAGCATAAATTGCACTCTGTGGACACGTCATGCCCATGTCCTTAATCCCTTTTCCCAAACTTTCGCAACCAAAACTTAGTCTAACCAATGTGTGGCCTTACCAGTTCATGTCCATAACCGAGGACGCGGCTATTCGAATAGTTTTTAACACTCTGTAGAGGTTGTACGGCTTTACCCACAAGATGTAAATTCACCCTTCTTGCTGAGCGCTAACGGATACACTACGCGAAGTGTATTGGCAGGGTGGTTACAACGAGACCTTCGCCCGCTTCCATACCAGAGTTGGACCCGCTAGGTGGTTGACCCAACTTTTGCGTCCCGGACCAAAAGTGGGACTCCCCACCTTTGTGTCGCATCATCATCCAAACGCCCGGCGTAGGTGGATCTCTAGGACTTTAGACACTTAGCACATGCTTCCTACTTCCCACGGGTCCAAACTCTAATACTTGCCGGGGTACTAAGCCAAGTCCTTCCCATAAAGGACATGTGGACGTACGGTAAGGAACCGGTTTAGCGGCACTTAGGCTCGGTCCTTAGCTGATTCGAGTAAGACTCCTTTTCTGACCCCATGTCGTCCCGGACGAACATGGCTCCATCCGATGCTCTACATCCCCGAATATCTCTTATTATTCTTACCCGAATCGAAACCATCTCCTCTTTTCTTTTGGGTTTTGACAATCCTTTCCTTTAAAAGCCACCTCGGATATCACATGCTACCCGAGGGGTTTGTTTCTCATATCCCAACGGGTTTTATAAAACTTGTTTTAAAACTTGGTTTCTAACTATAGCAGGGCTAAGCGCGGTTAACACCTATAGCCTTAATTATCTGAACGGTCGTGAAACAACCGGTAAATATGCCTAGGGTTACAAATGTGGGATATTCAGACCTAGGTATCGTGCAACTAATGGGTATAGCTATTTCTACATAAATTATCGGTATTAGTCACATAGCATGCAGAGTTCACAAATAAAATATTCATAACTTCGCTCATATGGGATTCAACATGATCAAAGTGGGAATGCTTGCCTGGTAATTCTTGCTCTTGCTTTGAACGTGGGGGTGATGCCGGGTCCTCCTGGCGCACATACGTCGCTCCGTCAACTACGCGCCGAAGAAACGTCGAATAAGAAGCAATTCAAACAACTCCAATCAAACTAGATGATATGCATGATCAAGAGAAAATAATGGCATTAAGGTTGAGTTAGGGTTTAGGGTTTTGAAAGGTCGATTTCCATTTCATCCAAGGGTTGTTAAATCAAACGGTATCTCCGTGCGGGAACCGGGGAGAGTGTATATATGGCTTTAAATTAGTGGTAGAGTTTCGAGGTTCTAGGGCTTAGGTCTATGGGCATAAGAAATGACTTAGGCAATGGGTATATGCATCTATACCACATAAAATGACGGTTTATTGGTTAAAGGAACAAGTATGAATTTAGATTGCAGTTTCAAATTCATTTGCTTTCGGAGCCATAAGGTAGGTTTTCACTGGACGGGACTAAACGCGGAGCTGTCCCTGAGAGCTATTGGGGTAGGTAAGTTGGTGGGGATGGAAAAATGCCTCACAAGGTTTTTGACAGTGGTCGATTGGGAGTTACTCATGATTTCATGCGCCGCGACATTTTTAACGACGGTGTTTGATATTGTTCATCTCGGATTTTTGAACTAGGCATGCCCTTATTTTTGTATATTTGGACTCTTGGGATTATAAGGATCGTCGTGGTAATTTATTAGAATTTTTGGAAACTTATTTTAATGGGTTGTAGTTAAATGCTGATTTTAATCTTAAGGTTTATTTATTTTGTATACGAACATTTTTGAACTGGGTACTATCATTTTATGCCATAACGGAGTTAAGTATATTGTTAGGTTGTCCCACGAGTTGTTTTAGAATTTTTGGAGGAGCCGAGAGGCGATAGGTTCTGCGATTAGGGTTTTGGGAAGAATTGGGTTAAATAGGACGGAGGAAATTCGGAAGCTGGAACTAGGGTTCCGGGGTGCGGCAAGGGTGGAGGGAAGGTGGAATCTCTCAAAAAGTTTTTTACCTCGGCTTAGGGCTACTTGGTGGTAAGGTACCGCGGGTGCTCCGATGTATATGTTGCGTGTGTCGTCTTATGGTATTTGTCGTATTTGGGTTTTATTTGACTGGAGTGCGTGTGTGCGGGTTTTCGGTGCATTGAATCTATGGCTATCGTAAATGCCCTAGCTACATGCGATGATATGCTTGAAATCAAATTCGGGAAAATTTGGGCGTGACACTCGTCATGTGGGAAGGTATAGCAGCGTTGTGGCATGTCGCGCCCCCTACAGTTGGGAAGACTAGGCCGTGTGCAACCGTCTTCTTCACGCCGGGCAAAGGGATAGTGAGGTGGCATTTTGTGGGCCCTGCATAATTAACAATGTGTCGTACCCATTGTTATCCTCACAATGCTGTGAATTAGAGCCCTCATACAAGTGATTCATGGTGGCGACAAAACTTACAGTGATGTCTTCGACGGGACTTGGCGACTCGGGGGCGACGTCGGAGGCTGAGGTGCAGCTACTCCATCCAGCAGGATAGGAGCCCTGATGTCCATGAGGATGCACAGGTGGACGAGATGCATCGCAGGCGTTGTAGCCTCTAGACTCTAAAAATTGTTGCGCCGCTAGCTTGCCAGCCTCCTGGGCTGCCCTTATCATCTCTTGCATAAGAGATGTTTGCCTTCCTCTCCTCCTCTGGCGGGCAGCCTCGCGGTCTTGAGGAAAGACCTCGTCCCATATAGCCCCGCTCCCGATCCCTCGGACACGCCCTGTCTTCTCCCTCGTTCCTAGAGCCTTCGAGAGATGGTCATCCCACCTCTCACTCTGGACGGAGTCCTGGGAGCTTGCAGGCTGCTGGGATAGCTGCTTCTGCAAGGGAAATGGCACAAGGTAGGGGCCGTTAGCATATTGAAAGCATAATAGTATATTTCAAGAGGAAATTGGGTTTAGATTATAGCAAACGTTCGAAAACCGCCTGAAACTCGGGGTCCGTGATAATTGGTGACCCAGTAGCTGGGTCAGAAACTGTGTACGCCCTCATCCAAATCTGGGCACGTTCCTGCTCGATATCGGCGAAAGGAACTGGTTTGCCAGCCGCTATCAGCGCGGCGTCCTCTTGGCCCAGATCGGTCTCTTTCCTGGAACACCTCGGCTGCCAAGGTGGTGGGGGAATTTGTTCTTCGCGCGCAGCTCCTTTCCCCGGCGGCTCTTCTCCTTGAATGCGTCACTCTTTTTGTCAGCAACGAACTCCTCCTAGTGTTTGAGTTCTATCTTTGGCCATTTAGTTTTAACTACAGTTTCAAAATCAGCGTCTAGCACCTTCGTTGCTTCATATCGCCATGTCCTTAGCGCAGCACACATGATGCTGTCGGCTTTCCTCTGCACTCTTTCCTTGTCAGCCTCTGGGATAGCGTACTTATCCCACAACTTGTCAAACATGACCTTTTTCTGGGCGTCGGTCATTTTCTTGAAGTCTCAGCATGTGATCCTGACATGCTCACGGACAATGCACCCGCAGGTGTTGCTGAACGACCTCGTAGCCTTCTTGGGACTTGCAGGAACACCTGTTACGTCGACTCGAGTGACGATGAATATCTCGTTCGTTAGCTGGTTGCCACCTCTAGGGTTGTACCGTCTCTTCGGCTTCAATGGTGCTACTGACGATGGCTTCGGCACCTCCTGTTCTTCTGATCCCGACTCACTAGAACGAGAATCGTCAAACGAGCCAGACGCATTCTCTTCATCTCGCGCCGTGGGGGGTGCAGGTGCGGAAGGTACATTCTCCGGCTCGACGGCTGGTTCACTGGCCGGCTCGGGGGCTGTTTGATCGGTTCGGGGTGGGGCGTCAATCGGGGCCGCCACGTCTACGGGCACCGCCCTGTCATCGTCTACGCGGGCTAGTTCCCGGGTTGGCGACGAGTCCATTTCTGATATATTAAGAAAACTTAGAAAATGAAAACCATGTATCATAACAAGTAACTAGAAATGAAAACAATGTGTTGTTCTGTTTTAGAACTATCATGATGTGAACCAAGAAAGATAAGTGTCATTTTTCAAAATACAGAGTTTAAAGACAAACCACTTAATTATTCAATGGTCCATAAAATTATATAGATGATCTCGATAAGATTACTGGAATACTTCAGAAGTATAATAGTGCCAATCCATATGATATGTTAGTGCTTTTAGGAAAGAAAAAACAAAACACATATGGAGTTACAGCATACCCTAAAATAATGTACCATGTCTACAGCAGATCTTTACAAGCTAAAGAGAAACAACATGCAAACATTCATTTGATTAGACAGATTTCATCACAACTACATTTGATCCAATTGATCACAGAATTCTAATATCTAGCTACTGCTACTGTTAGAAATGACTTAAAATCATATTTAACAAGAAAATTTCCTAGTTATCAGTAAATCTCAAGCAACATAATTTCACTTAACAGCATATCCAAAGCTGATCTGACCTTGTAATACCTTAGCAACTATTAAATCTCTGGTCCCTAAAATCCAAACCAACTCCACCCATAACAAAACAAGACACTAATAGCAAGAATTCTGTATAGAACTTACACATACATCGAGAGAGCCAACGCTTAGCACACCGAAAGAGAAGACACGGGAAGAAAAAGGGTGAAAGGAAGGGAAGATGTGCATCACCTATTTGCGTTACCCTCCACGCGAGGTGAGGCGTCGAGGAGATGCCTCGGAGAGAGAGAGAGACCTACTCGGCTTGGGCTCGGAGGCTAGCGGGTGCTCGGAGCCGGGGGACGGGCGGAGGACAGCCCGGGAGGACGATGGGCCGGCGGCGTCAGGCTTGGGACCTCCGGCGGCGGCGTGGAGGCATGGCCGGCGGCGTGGAGGCGTGGCCGGCGGCGGCACGAAAGAGGGCTAGGGGCGGCGACGCGGCAGCCTGGCGGCGCGCGCTTTGCGGCTGGTTCAAAATGAACGCGCGAGAACGAGTTGTGAAATTTTGCCAAGTCTCACGCGTTAAGTAGTGTAACACTTTCACTGACGGGCACGTAGTACTCACCCGTCAATGTAAGTCCTTGGACCATCCCTGACAGGCGGAAAACAAGGAGCCTGTCAGTGATGATACAGCACCACTGACAGGCTCATTGACATCGCCCGTCAGTGATGATAGAGTACCACTAACGGGCACTGCGTCATTGCTCGTCAGTGAAAGTTGTTTTAGGGTTTGACAAAGTGGGCTGATATACATGGGCATTTTCGGCCTGATGTGGGCTGATTTTCTTTTTTCTCGGACTTAGCAAGATGAGGCAGCCCATCTTCTGTCAGGGCCAATATTTGTATGGGCCCTTTAGTAGTGCGCATGTCATGGCCCGTCAGTGGAGATGTTTTAGGGTTTGAGACTTATAGCCTGATTTCATTTTGCGGAGCGTAAATAGAGGCTGATTTTAGGGTTCGTGGAGTGGACTTAGAGCATACATGCAACACATGTGTATTTCACCAAGTCCTAAACATAATTAACCATTCAATTCGTCAAAATGATATTAATTATTACACATTGAGGTTTGTTCTGAATTGATCAAAAAGCTAGGTTTTCATCGTCTTCGACACGCTTCTCAATAGTAGTTTTGATCTTCTTGCTGGTATACGTCAGTCCTTCGGCGTGACTGCGTCTTATATAGGGACATGCATCCTGAGTACATTTGCGCCTTTTGCTCGTTCAATCATTAACATCTTCTTCTTCTGTGTCCGGATCACCGAATTGGTCGTAGTCCTCTTCATCAACTACACCATCGACTCCAACAATACTCATTTTCCCTTTCCTTACGACAACGCGCTTCTTATTCTTTGGGTCGGTTATGTAAAAGACTTAGGCAAGTTGTTTGGCTAATACCCATGGCTCATTTTTGGGACTGATTGATTTGACTTGTCGTGACTCCATAGGGATCGGTGGAGGTATGACCATGGTACTGGTGTTGATATCTTCGATTCTGACGTCTTTCGCCCATCTGACACGAAACATGGGGATCTTGGTTACGCTGTAGTCAAGTTCCTAGATCTCTTCGATCACACCGTAGTACCTACACTTCTTGCCCTGATGACCAGTTCTAGACTCCTGCGTTACACCACAGTTCTGGTACGTACTGCGCCGGTCTTGAACCTCCATATAGAATGTGTATCTGTTGATATCAAACAATTGCCACGTATAACTTTGCTATCGGGTTCTTGTGGCAGCATTCGGACGATTTCTTTTTCTCCATTTGTCGGCTTCCTTTCATACTAGTAGTCCTTTAGCCACCTAGAGAACTTTGCGTTATATTCTTTCGTGAGCGCAACTATGCCCTTTTTTGGATTCGCTTCGCACAACTGTTTCATGTGGATCTGAATATAAGGCCGTACCACAGCCAAGTGTTGCAACACCACGAAATGTGCTCTGTTGTAGTCATCTGATCTTTCCGATCGGTACACATGTAAACTTTTGTGCCCGATCGCACCTTTACTGACGAGCCTGCCTATGTGCCGCGAAACTAGAACACCTATAGGTTTTTGATCACGCATGTAATTCGTGCAGAACTCGACGCCCTCTTCGGTAGCATAGCCTTGGATGATGCTACCTTCCGGATGCGTTCTGTTACAAACGTAGCGCTTGATAACCCCGTTGTACCTTTCAAATGGGTACATGTTGTGCAAAAACACGGGACCAAGGTCTAGTATCTCTGGGACGATATGGATCATGAGATGTACATGACATCGAAGAATGCTGAAGGGAAATACATCTCAAGTTCGCATAGTATGACAGTGATCTCGGCCTTTAGTTTCAGGCAGCATTGCACCGTGATCGACTTCTGACAGATAGTGTTGAAGAAGTTACAAAGATTCGTGATCGTCTTATGGACACCTGGCTCCATGATGCCTCTAATTGCAACAGGCAGTATCTGTGTGATCATCACGTGGCAGTCATGAGACTTCATGCCAATCAGTCGGTGAGTCTTCATGTCAACAAGTTTTCGGATGTTTGCAGAGTAACCCGAAGAAATTTTGACACCATAGAGGCATTCGCAAAGGCTATGGAGCTCGTCTCTACTCAAAGTGTAGCAAGCAGCAGAACAGCTGGTCTTGACTCTGATACCATTCTTCCCCGTCTTGGTCGTTTCTCTGGTTGCCCACAGCTCATGTCTTATATTCATGTGTTGCATGTCTGCTCGTGCCTTCGGTCCATCTTTTATCTTGTCCGGAATGTTGAGAAAGAGACCAAGCAAGCTATCACAGACATTTTTTCAACATGCATTACATCAATGCTGTGACGTGTGTTTAGGTGAGGCCAGTAAGGCAATTCCCAAAAAACAGATTTCCTTTTCCAGACACCCTTTACCGACGGTTGTCTCTTTCCTTTTCCGGGCTTAACTTCGTCCATTTCATTCAAGAGATCATAGATTTCTTGTCCAGTCTTCTCACGAGGCTTGGACAGATTTCTTTTGTTCCGTCGAACCTTTCTGTGTCCTCTCTGTATGGGTCATTCATGGTCAGCCACCTTCGGTGGCCCATGAACACCATTTTTCTAGAGCCCTCTAAGAAAACACTTGTGGTTTCTTCCATGCACTTAACACATGCTTTGTATCTTTTGGTGCACTGACACGCATTGTTCCTATACGCGGGATAATCTTGCGCCGTTGTAAACAACAGGCCTTTCAGAGTGAAGAACTCTTCTTTGTCAGCATCCCAGACCTGAGCCCCTTCTTCCCATAGCGTAGCTAGCTCATCCTTCAGTAGTTGTTGATACTGTTAAGATCCATTCCAGGTTGTTTTGGCCCTTGAATGAGAATAGATAGGTGCATGTACTTCTACTTCATGCACAACCATGGAGGGAGGTTATAGATCCAAACAACAACGGGCCATGTGCTGTGTCTGCTGCTCATGTTGCCAAATGGATTTATTCTGTCCGTACTCATATCAAACCTGATATTCCTCGGATCACTACCAAAATCTGGGTATTCGGCGTCGATTGCCCTCCACTGACAAGCATCAGCTGGGTGTCTCAACACTCTGCCCTTTCTTTGCCCCTCTTCGTGCCAACGCATCAGCTTTGCCTCCTTCTTGTTACCGAATAAATGCTTCAAACGGGGAGGACTAGAAGGTACCATACAACCTTTACAGGGGCACCACTCATCACTTCTTCCTTGTCATTGTCTTGGTTTCTGCCCCGCTTATATCGAGATGTGTTGCACATTGGACATTTGTGCAGCTCTCTATACTCTTTGCGATAAATAATGCTGTCATTCCGACAAGCATGGAGTCTCTCTACATCCAATCCAAGGGGGCAGACCACCTTCTTGGGTTCCTCGGTGCTCGTAGGCAACATGTTCTCCTTTGGAAAAACCGCTGCAAGGTAAGCCAGTGTCTCATCGAAGCTTGCATCTGGACAGTTGTGGGCTGTCTTGATCCTTAGAAGTTCTAGCGTGACTGATAGACGCGTGTGCTCAGCCTCGCAACTGCGATACAATGGTTTTGTCAAGTCTTCCATCAGTTTTGCAAACTTTGCAGCCTCTCTTTCGTCCTCGGGGTCTTCGACCACCTGGTCCGCCATGTGACTGTCCCTCAACATTTCAGCCAAATTGTTTCCCGCCTCTCCCGTCAAGTCATCCCTACATTTAGAAATTTGGTCTTCATGATCTTCTTCTGCGTCTTCATATATGGCCTCTTCTTCTAAACATTCAGGAGTAGCTAAAATTTCTGTCTCCTCACCGTGACTTGTCTAACGTGTATAACCTTCCATGAAACCTTTAGTCAACAAGTGTAGTTGCAACATGCCTCTCTCCCTGAACATTATCGTGTTCTTGCATACACAACACGGACAACACATCTTGTTCGCACCCTTTTTCTCCCTATCTTCCTCGGCCACATCTAGAAACTCATTCAAAGTATCGACGAAACTCCGTGTTGCCCTTTCGCCATACATCCAATTTCGATCCATCGATCCCTACAACAAGAAACTAATTGATTATAGTTCAAATTAATAAAATAAACACAAATTTATTCTTTTCTTTCATGTATTGCATCGTACAAAAGAGATCTAGCTAGCGCTATCAAGAAGCGGACTCGAGAGCCTTCCAAAGAGGGTAGGAAGAGAGAGAGGGGAAAAAGGGTGGAGAAGAGGGAGGTTTCAGAGAGATCTAGATCTAGATACATCTAGAAGGAGGAGGGAGGGAGGAGGGGAGGGGGAAAGGGTCAAGAGAGTTCTAGATCTAGATTGCATATATCTAGGAGGGAGAGGGGGAGGAGGGGAGAAGGGACAGTACCAATTGGAGGAGGAGCAGCGCTCCGGCGCAGTGCAAGTGGAGGTGCTCGCAGCTAACCATGTGAGGCGCGCGAGCTCATTGGCCAGCTGCGGGCACCTCCCATGTTTTATGAGCAGACTTATCGCTGACGGGGCAGCCACAGGGGCAGCCACAGGAGCCCGTCAGTGACAAGTCAGCCCTAAAAGGCTATCCGGGAAGCAGATTCCACTGACGGGTGACACGGAACCCGTCAGTGGAAGTCAGACCTTCACTGACGGGCCTAGACTCTACGACCGTCAGTGGAGGGTCTCTGTCAGTGGTGAGGCCAAAATGTCCCTCTCCTCCTACTTTTACTGACGGGCTCATCCGCGCCCGTCAGTAAAAGTAATCTCTCCCAGCGTCGTAGTCAGTTTTACTGACGGGCATTTGACTGGCCGTCAGTGGTGTTTCTCATCAGTGACGAGCATCCTCTTGCCCATCAGTGATGATCATGCAACAGAAGTGTTTTCTGAGGTAGTGTAAGTTTTCCTCATCATCTGAATTTTCAGGAGAACTGTCCTCTTGCTCTGCTGCTACCTCTTGTTCAGATTCTGCTGCTGCCCCTTGTTCAGATTATGAGCTGGAACAAGACTCTTCAGCAACATACTCTTTGTCAGAGTCTGATTGAGGTTCCCTTATTCTTGGAGGGGTCACTGAAACACCCCCGCCATCATCTGATATGCTTTCAGAACTTTCTTCTGCTACAGCTAGGTCACTAGCCCGTGCCACAGGTGAGGACTGTGTTGAATGAGCAACAGGTGAAGTGACATCTGTGTCAACTGGCTGTGACACAGATGGCAACGGCAACTGAACAGCTTGCACTGGGGCAACTGCTGCCTGAGACACAGCTGGTTGGGGCACCTGTGGAGATGACGCTTGAATAGCTTCTGAAGGCTTATCTGTCCCAGCCTTGGGTGGAGAAGAGGATTCAAGGGCCCTTTCTGCAGCTTGTTCCACTGTCTCAGAAACCAAGAACTGAGAAGGGGATATAGGTCTGTGCACATCTAAAGATGAAGGAGTTTCAGTACTGATGGAGCTAGAACTCTTCTTCCTTTTTCTCTGATAGGTGTGCAGACATGATTTAGCTGTGTCAGCCACCTGTGCCATAGGTGGTGACATCTCCTTCTTGAGCTCCTTCAGAGCCTCCTGCTGTTGAACCAGCTGATCCTTCATTTTGGTTTGGAGCTTTGTGAGGGTTCAGAGATGATTGCAGGATCTGATTCTGGTTGATTCTGAGCTTGAGGTTCATCTGAGATAACTACAGTTGCTGATCTCCTTCTTGTGAAACTGCTTCTGCATTTCTGTATGGCTTCTTCAGATGCTTTCTGAGATCAGGAGATAGCAATTGTCGCTTGATTCTTAGCTGTTCCTTCAGAGCATTTTTAGCAGGTCCTGAGGGAATATCCTTCATTGTAGCAATTAGTTCAGACATTTCTTGAAGAAGATGATGATCCCTTGCACTAGTATTCTGAACCTCAACAACCTTTCATCCTAAACCTGGTCGAATTCTCTAAGAGTTGTAGGAAAACTGCTTCTGCTTCTTAAGGATCAGCTCTCTCAAGACATTCTTGGCAGATGTTGATGTGGCTGCCTACATCTGAAAGTGCAAATCTGCAATTTCACTCAAAAGGACCTTGTCTTCATCTGTTGGCTCTGGAATAGCAAAAGATATAGGCCTAGAGTTAACTGACAGCTGAAGATTCTTGGCAGAGAACAGTTCAAGAAGCTGCTTCTTTACTGATGGATTTGTCTCTGCACGAATCTATTATGAGAGATTGTCCATTTTCTCTAAAATGATCCTGTCATTTCCAATAATGGCTTCTTGGACAGAGGGATCAACTTCCTCAGCCTGAGCCCCTTGAATCGAAAGAGTGCCCCTTGGCAGTACAACATCTGTAACAGAGGTCTTTTTGACCTTTCTTACTGCATGTCTGGGCTTCTTGGCTGCTGACTTGCTCACAGCTGACTGACCAGCATCAGATGAGGATCTTGTCCTCTTGGTTGAAGCTTGTTGAGCTGAACTGGACTAACGAGCTTTAGACACTGTAGCAACAGCTTTCTTCTCTGCTGCTTTTCTCTGTCTGTAAGCTTTCTGCTGAGCTTTTCTTCTTTGAATAGCTTCTTCTTTCTGCCTCAGCCTCTCCCTCTCTTGATCAGAGTCAGAGATAATCATCTCTCTGCTTGACTCTTCTGGATCAGACCATTTGAGACCACTGTCCTCTCTTTCTGAACCTGAACACATCTGTAGAAACGAGAAAGATGAGGAAGAATAAGGAAAGAGGTGCTCCCAAATGCAGAAGATAGTACCTGTGTTTGCCACCAGTGTGAGACAGAGGTGACACAGGAGAGGACTTGGAGCCAAACTACGATCTCTGCCCATTGAATAGGCATACCTGTGTGACAGGTGAGATCATAGCGGTGACACAGCTACGCATGGAGGCGGACGGCAGATTCATGAAAACTAGGGTTTAGCAAGGTTTTACCCTAAGATTTCGAGATAGATGAGTTCAGAAGGCTAAGCATGAGCAGAACCAACCCTAATTGAGGACAATGCACTACTAGATCATCCTCTAGAGTAAACGCATTGACAAGAAGCTAGGTTTAAGCAAAAGAAGGGATGGCCGATGCTTACTTTGATCGAAAACTTTGCAAGGCGCGGATGAAACAGAGTTGGAGCACCTCAGAAAGCTTCTCTAAAGAATTGAAATCCTTTGGAGGGACGGAAACCACGATTTCGACGAGAAACCTTGAAATTGGCGCTCAGCGGAAGTTTGGGGTTTCTGTGGTCGAACAAGGTTTTCTAGGAATTGCAGGTTTCCTTATATAAGCCGACGGGTTATAAGGTGGCTGTGTCACAGCTGACAAGAAGATCTGTGACACAGATGAGTTAAAAGAAACCTTGTGACCTATGGAATTTCAAAGGAGTTCACCCGAGACACAGATGAATAACTCAGGTGACAAGTTTTTCATTTGGAACACCAAGATAGAGAGAATTTGATAAGAAAGAAAGCATAAAAGCACTATCAGAGGGTCCTTATGAAATCTTCTCAATGTCAGTTTGCCAGAAAATCAACCAAGCAAAGCTAAAACTGATAAGAGTTGATTCTAAAGAACCAAATAAGATAGAAAAACATGTACACAGAAGCTATGCACAAACAATTCAGCAAAAACTCTCAACTCTAAGTATACCTGTAACACAGGTAGGTGACACAGATGAAAAACATACATAGCATAACCAGAATAGACATATGAGCTAGACACCAAGCAAACCTTTTAGAGCAAGTCTAAGACATCAATGATATTCAATTCACTCCTCAGAGCACAGAACCTAGCCTCATCTAAAGGCTTGGTGAATATATCAGCTAATTATTTTTCTGTCCTTACGTGGCATAGCTGTATATCTCCTTTCTCCACATGATCTCTGAGGAAGTGATGTCTCACTTCTATATGTTCGGATCTTTGGTGGTGTACTGGGTTGTTGGCTAACTTGATTGCACTTTCATTATCACAGAAGAGGGGTACTTGATTAAAAGATATGTTGAAATCTTTCAAGGTCTATCTCATCCATAATAATTGAGCACAACAAATACCAGCAGCTATGTACTCAGCTTCTGCAGTGGAAAGGGCTACTGAGTTTTGCTTCTTGGATGACCAGGACACTATGGAATGCCCTAGGAATTGACAAGTACCTGAGGTGCTTTTTGGTCAACCTTACACCTTGCATAGTCACTATCAGAATAGCCAACTAGCTCAAAGTTTGCACCTTTGGGGTACCACAAACCAAACCCTGAAGTTTGAATTAAATATCTCAGAATCCTGCATACTGCTACTCTGTGGCAGTCTTTAGGGTTAGCTTGGAATCTGGCACACATGCATACACTCAACATAATATCTGGTCTAGATGCACATAGATATAACACGGAACCTGACGATGACATGGCACCCGGGTATCGTCAAGGAGGACAATACCGGCCCTATGGACATAGGGTGGGCCGGGCCGACTACTCGAAGTCTGACTTCTACACGGGGGCGTCTCATCAACTTGGAGTGCACGACAAGGATAAACATGCATCCGGCAATTCCAGATTCTGTTGTAACTAATTAGGAAACCAATCTGTAACCTGATCAGGACTCTTGTAACCCTACCTTGGTCATCTATATAAGGCCAGGTAGGGATCCCCTGATCGGTAAGTTCTTAAGTTCGCGAGTTCTCAAATGCTCAAGCTCTCATAAGCTTTGACACGCTCTCATATTCTCATACGGGATTCAAGCAATACCAGTCACAAAACGCAGGACGTAGGGCATTACCTCTTCTCGAGGGCCTAAACATGTCTAAACATTGTGTCCCGTGTGCACCCATCTAGATCTACTGTGCGTACGCTGCCCCATATTCATTATTGCCAGATCAGTAAACCGACAGTTGGCGCGCTAGGTAGGGGAGCGCACAGAGATTCATCTGCTAGATCCAGATGGGTTTCTTCATCAGCAACGGTAGTTTCGTTCCAGGCAACATCATGCGATTTGCCTCCATGAACACTGTCCCTGATCTAGGCCAGCTTTTTTAATTTGGAAAGTTGGACTTCATCGCCGATCAGGTCGGCAAGTTTCACCTCTACAACTCGGCACCTCGCCGACCGTCGGAGGCGTCATTGACATCTTCACTCGGACTCGCTATCGAGTCCGCACCTTTGGCTCCTCTCCCTAAGGACGAGGTTACGCCGGAGTCGGATCTACTGCTCAAACGTAGATTCCCACTCGTCGAGCAGGGGTCCCAATTGGTTGGGGCAATCGACTCTCTCCTACCCGTCCTCGAGTATGACTTGGACGACTTTGAGAGCTCGGGAAGCCACCACCCTTCTCGGGAAGTCTTCATGGCGAACCTGGGCACGTTGCCTAACAATGACGACCAGCCTATTCCTATCAAGACCAGACTCCCGAGCAGCTGACAGCCACTCGGCTTCGTCTCCGTGCACAGGAGGCGAAACTAGCCGAGCAGCAAGCCACGCTGGCCCGCCAGCGTGAAGGGAAAGAACGTTACGACGACATGCGGGGTCGTGGGCGCCAGGTTCACGATGGCTCCGCATGCGTAAAAGGGATGGCATCCCGATCTTCCCGCTTCCCAGTCACAACATCATCGCGGCCTCGGTGGTGGCACGTGCCATTCACATTTTCGAGGGCACCCCGGGCCATGACGAACTACTGCGGCTTCAGATCCTGGTAGAAGAAGCCGCCCTCCAGCAAGCCGAGATCTCTGAGAACCGTGCAGGCTCATCGGCGAGTGCTAGGAGTCGGCGAGCTTCTCCCCTAGGGAATCCACAAGCCCCTACGCGTCATCGTGCCGACCCCGAGCATCGTCACCCTGCTGGGTTGGTTCATAACCGACTCGGACCAAATTGTGACGTGCGGGGGACTATTCTCGCAAGAGTCCGCGCCCGACAAGACGGGGACAAAGACGTTTGCCCTGCCGGATCGGCGTGCGATCAACTCGGGATGGACCACGACGCGCGGGACATCCTTAATGATAAATGTGACGCCCGCCGAGACGCAGGGAGGGACAATCGCAGCAGTCGTTACGATGACAATAACGACCGCAGCGCCACAAGCCGACGCAGCTCTCCAGCTCCTTTCGGCATGGCCTATGTAGGCCCAAAAGCATTCGGATCTCGCATCCGCAATGCTATCTTCCCGTCACGGTTCCAAGTTACTAGAATCGACAAGTATACGGGAGAAACTCGGCCAGACATCTGACTGGCCGACTACCATATAGCAAACAGGACTAGTGGTGGCGACGATTACGTTGCGATCCACTACCTGCCTTTGTTTCTAGCCGACTCAGCTCGAGCCTGGCTTACCAGCTTGCCTCAAGGTTGCATCCAGTCATGGGCCAACCTTGAGACCCTCTTCGCCAACAACTTCCAAGGTACTTACAATAGACCCGGGAACGCGTGGGATCTCCACAGTTGTACACAAGAGGAGGATGAAACTCTCAGAGAGTACATTCAACGCTTCTCATCACCGCCTTCTCCAAAGGTGTCCGCAGCACCGACCTCATCCATAAAATCACGCGTAAGAATCCTCAAACTATGCACGAGCTCTTCGACATCGCCAATAACTTCGCTACTGGCGAAGAAGCCATCCGAAACGCAAGCAAGGGCGACAAGGGAAAGGGCAAAACTGCTGAGTCCCCCAGGGGAAAGACCGTCTCGAGTCATCCCGGAAGAAGCACAAAAAGTGCAAGGGCGAAGATTTCGTTGCTGCGGCCGAGCGCGCCCCGCAATGGCGTCCTCAGCACGGCAACACGACTTTTGAGGAAATGATGAGTCAGCCATGTCACTTTCATGGGCCGAAGTCGAACCACGTCATGCGCGACTACAATCTTCTGAAGAACTTGAACAAGCCTTTCGCCCGCAATCAAGACAAGAAGGATTTTCCTCCGGATGAAGGTGACGAGTTCCCAAGGAAACCGCTTGCTTGATGATCTTCGGTGGCCCCGACAGCTATGAATCCAAACGCCACTAGAAGATCACAAGCCGAGAGGTTAACGCAGTCGAGCCTGCCATACCTCAATACCTTCGATGGTCCGAGTCCATAATCTCTTTTGGCTGCTCGGACCACCCCGACTACATACCCCATCCGGGCAGGTTCCCCCGTGTGGTGGATCCAATTGTCAGCGGCGTCCGCCTCACCAAGGTCCTCATGGATGGGGGGAGTGGTCTGAACATCCTCTACGTCAAAACACTTGACGACATGAAGGTTCCTCGCTCGGACACCAAGCCCACCGGGGCACCCTTTCACGGGGTCATCCCCGGCAAGATGGCAAGTCCACTTGGGCAAATCAGCCTACCCGTCACTTTCGGTTCCCCTGAAAACTTCCGGACCGAGACCCTCACCTTCGAGGTCGTCGACTTCTCGGGCTCATATTACGCTATTTTGGGACGTCCCTGCTACGCCAAGTTCATGGACGTCCCAAGCTATGTCTACCTAAAGCTTAAGATGTTGGGTCCCAATGGGATTATAATGGTGCAGAGCAGTTTTTTAGCACGCCTACGCGTGCGACTTGGAAAATTGCAACCTCGCTGTGGCCCAAGTCGCTGCAGCCGAGCTTGACAACCTCAAGTCGGCCGCGGTCGAGGAGGCACCCCCGACAAAGAAAGCTTCAGCATCGACGTTGTTCCAGTCGGCGTAGGACACCAAGGCGATCCAGCTTGATCCAGATGACTCCTCCAAGACGACGCAGATCGGGACTGCACTCAGCAACAAATAGGAAAGCGCGCTCGTCAGCTTCCGCCGCGACAACCGGGACGTCTTTGCGTGGACATCTTCCGACATGCCCGGAGTTCCGAGGGAGGCTGCTGAGCACTCTCTGAACGTTCGATGCCTACTCGGGCTACCATCAGATCAAGATGAAAGAGGAGGACCAAATCAAGACCTCGTTCATTATGCCGTTTGGAGCCTTCTGCTATGTCACCATGCCATTTGGCTTAAAAAATGCCAGCGCTACGTACCAACAGTGCATACAGTGCTGCCTCCAGGGGCAGATCGGTAGGAACGTGCAGGCCTACGTTGACGACGTGGTGGTTAAGTCAGAAAAGAAAGAAGATCTCCTGACCGACCTGGCAAAAACCTTTGCCAGCCTTAGGCGATTCAGTATGAAACTTAACCCGGAGAAATGCGTCTTCGGGGTCCCTTCGGGAAAGCTACTTGGATTCATTGTTTCCGAACGAGGAATTGAGACTAACTCGGAGAAAATTGACGCCATCGTCAAAATTGGGCCGCCAAAAAGCCTCAAAGACGTCCAGAGACTCACCGGGTGCATGACAGCTCTTAGCTGGTTCATCTCTCGACTCGGTGAAAGGGCCCTGCCCCTCTACAAGCTCATGAAAAAGTCTGACAACTTCACCTGGACCCCTGAGGCTCAAGACGCCCTTCACGGTTTGAAACAACTGCTGACCACCGCCTCGGTGCTGGCCCCGCCAATGCCTAATGAGCTGCTGATACTCTACATCGCAGCAACTACACAGGTGGTCAATACGATCCTGGTTGTTGAACGATCTGAACCGGGTCACATCCAGAAGGTTCAGCGACCAATCTACTTCATCAGTGAAGTACTTTCCGAGTCCAAGGCGCGTTACCCATAGATTCGAAAGATTATCTATGCGGTATTCGTCACGTCTCGGAAGCTGGTTCACTACTTCCAAGGGCATCCGATCTCGGTGGCTAGCTCTTTCCCTATCGCTGATGTCATCAACAATCGGGACGCCACTGGACGGATCGCCAAATGGGCAATGGAGTTGCTCGCATTCGACATAACCTATACCCCCCGCACGGCCATCAAGTTTCAAGCTCTGGCCAACTTTGTGGCCGAGTGGACCGAGGTCCAATCCCCACCCTCTGTCATGGACCTCTAACACTGGACTCTTTACTTCGACGGTTCGCTGATGCTCCAGGGCGCGGGGCCTGGCATCGTGCTCATCTCTCCAAAAGGGGAGCGCTTCAAGTATGTGCTCCAAATTCACTTCCCTGCGTCCAACAACGTCACCGAGTATGAAGCTTTGTTGCACGGTCTGCGCATCGCCACATCACTCGGGATTCACCGACTCCTCGATCGAGGAGATTCTGAACTGGTGGTTCGACAGGTCATGAAGGAATGATCCTGCAGAGACCCTACCATGGAAGCCTACTGCCAGGAGGTACGCAAGCTCGAAGCCAGATTTGACGAACTCGAGATCACGCACGTTCTCCGCCGAGACAACGAGGCAGTAGATGCACTCGTGAAACTGGGGTCCAGTCGGGACATCGTCCTGGCTGGAGTATTCCTCCAAGAATTGCATACCCCCTCCATCAAGGCAGAGACAGCACCCGAAGCCACAGAACCACAGCCTGAAGAATCTGATAGCACTCGGCAAACATCACCAGTGGTCTTGGTCATCATTCCCGACTGGAAGTTACCCTTCCTCGACTACCTCTTGCGAGACACCCTCCCGCCAGACCAGACTAAGGCACGGCGTATTTGTCGGAGGGCCAAAGCATACATCATAGTTGAGGGAGAACTATATAAAAAGAGCACCTCGGGCATCCTCCAGCAGTGCATACCTTAGGATCAAGGCAAGCAACTACTACAAGACATTCACTCGGGAGTTTGCAGGCATCACGCGGCACCAAAGTCGTTAGTCAGTAAAGCCTTCCGATGAGGTTTCTACTAGCCAACCGCTGTCTCCGATGCCGAGCATATTGTGCGCACTTGCGAGGGATGCCAATACTTCGCCCGACAGACACACTTGCCGGCTCAGGCACTCCAGCCTATTCTGATCACTTGGCCCTTCGTCGTTTGGGGTCTGGACATGGTTGGTCCTCTCAAAAAGCTCCGGGGGGCTATACACATCTCTTCGTTGCTGTTGACAAGTTCACCAAATGGATTGAAGTCACGCCGGTTGCCACGCTAACTTTAGAACGGGCCGCCGAATTCTTCCGGGATATCGTTTTTCACTTCGGCGTCCCCAATAGCATCATCACGCATAACGGCACTCAGTTCACCGGTGCCGCCTTCCTCAAATTCTGCGATGAT